>JAMQMW010001596.1:4846-31797 GCA_024115155.1 Thelonectria blattea
TATCTAACCGCCATGAGCTGCCATGAAATGCCTTCCATTCGGTATTTTGATACACGATAATTCTAGCATTGTGCTTTGAGCTACTGTACAGAGACTACACATGGTCCTACATGCCCGAAATCATCCTCGCTTCGCCACCACCGTGCATTCGACGGGCTCCAAATCATCTCATAGTCCTTTACTTCTTCTTCTTGGCCATCTTCATGGCCGCCTTCTTGCTGATAGCCTTCTTGGCCACCTTGACGTCGCCCTGCTCCGCCCGCCTCGCCTCGGCCTTGCGTTGGCCCTCGAGCTCGCGCTCCCGCCTCCACCTCCGGTGCCGGAACCACTGCTTGCGCGTGCGGAACCGCTTCGTCTTGAGTCCCGTCGTCTGCACCAGCCGGCCGATGCGCCAGTTGTCCTCGCGGTAGCTGTAGTCCTTGCGCAGCCGCAGGATGCGTTCGGGCTCGCCCGCCTCCACCCGCGTCACCTCGAAGGGGATGCCCGAGGGCGACATCTCGGGCTTCTCGGCCGCCGGCTGGATCGTGTGCACCGTTCGGTTCAGGCGGCGCTTGCGCTCGGCGTGCACGGGGTAGGGCAGCGTGTCGTTCTTGTCAAAGACCACGCCGATGTACTTGCGGTCAGGGTGTCGGGCCGGGTCGCGATAGTACTTGACGTAGCCGGTCGCCATGGCGTGGATCGTGTGGTCACGGCCCATGATGCAGTTCTCGCCGGGCCACCAATGCGTGCCGCGCTGTTTGTAGAGGATGTTGCCGGGGATGACGAACTGGTCTGTCGTCCAAGTCAGCTTCCCATTCCGAACCACCAATTCGAGGACCTCTTCCCGCCAATCCGCCCAGAAAAGCTCCTCAACGCCCAATCCACGTACCTCCCGTGCGCTTGGCACCCAGCTTCTTGGGAATTCCTCGCTTCGGCTTCTTCTTGTAGGCACCCTGGGACTTGACCGAGGCTTGTCGTCGACCCTGCACGAGGGCATTCGCCAATTGAGCGCCGCGGGGGGCAAAAGGCGTAAAGGCCGGCCGGGCAAGGCCGGAGACAGCCGCCAGGATGGGCCGCTGCGCAATGAGGAACCTCATGGCCGGCTTGTTCGTCGGGTGGTTGTGGTCTGAGGGTGGGAGCTGGAGCTGCGGATGGCCGAGATCAATTCTCAGAACGGAGTTTTCGCGCTTAGTCATCCCCACCGCACTTTATCGATAAGCCACCCATGCATCTGGCCAGGTACAACGTTGACAGCATTGCGACGATTGTATTCTTGTCACCTCTCCATTGACGACACCTTTTGGTCAAATTCTTTCTGCTTTCTGGAACTGCGTAGCTCACGCGCACGAAACCGCAACCATGCGCTACTTCATCGCCCTCCTCTCCCTCCTCACGCTCGTAAACGCCCAGTTCGGCGGCTTCTTCGACCAGATGTTTGGCCAACAGGGCGGCCACGGCCACGACCAGCGACAGCAGCAGCAGCAGAATAACCCCAGCGATGCAGCGCATTACCGCAACCAATACGAGCACTGTAAGGATATCCGCTGTTTCGGGGTCAAAGAATGGCGAACTGACATCTTCCAGCTGCCTGCGACAAGTACCTCTGCCCCGATACCCTCGCCTGCGTCCACTTCCCTCACCACTGCCCCTGCGCGTGGGACACTCAGCAAGAAAAGTTTGAGCTGGCCGAGGGACATCGCGTTTGCATCTCCCGCGGCGGGTTCAAGGACGGCGAGGCGGCACGAAAAGTTGAGCTGGCCCGGAAAGGTCTCTTGTGATCCATGGTCGGATGCGGCGAAGTTAAGGAAACATGCACGATAACATGACCAAAGAGGAGGATGCCAGTTTTGACAAGCAAATATAAGGCGTATCGACGAGTACGCCACGGCATATATATAGATACAACCCAGGTATGCGATATGAAAGTGAATTCTAAGCGAAACAATACATGCACCGGACCAGCTCTCACAGCACCACCACACGAGGACGCAGGAGCAAAACGCATCTTGCACCACCATGTCCACTTGTGTCCCACATGGCCCTCGTGCCAACGCCCAACGGTTGTATCCGTATTAACTCCAGAAGATGAGACTTCTCTACAAAGAAAACCGAAATGACCATGCAAGCAAGCTTCCGCCCCATCATTGCCGTCGTCCATGACGAAGTCGTCGTGCCTCCCGTTCACTTCGTTCCGTTAGGGATCCGGGGAACCGGTGGCATGGGTGGCACGCCAGAGTTGCCCTCGTCCTCGTCTTCGTCATCGAGATCCTCGGGATGACCCAGCAGCTGGGCGACGTTCTTCATTTCGTAGTGCTGCTTGCGATGTTGCTCGAACTTGCGGTGTTTTTCGCGCTCCTCCGGAGACATGCCCGCCAGCTCGTCTTCGGCGTCGTGGCCAAAGGGGCCGTCGTCTTCGACGTGGACGCTCTTTTCGCTGCGGGCGGGCGACGGGGCGCCCGTCGCTTCGTCCGGGAGAGCCTCCTCCGGCTCGCCCAGAGACAGGCCCGGAATGTCATCTTCACGACTAGCACGTGAAGCTTCACGGCTAAAACCAGACTTCGCCAGATAATTCTCCTCGTCGTCAGACGGGTCCTCGGTCGGGTCGTAGTGTTTCGCATAGGGAGTCTTGGGCTCGGTAATCTTCATCGTCGACGAGCGTTCCTGCTCCGTGAGGTAGAGGTTGGCCTCGTCCCACTTGAGGCGCTGGGAGATTTCTCCCTGGGCTTGATCGGAACCGTGAGCGGACTGACGGCGGGAACCCGTGGGTCGGGCGCCCGAAGAAGAGCGACGGTGACCGGCGTTGATTTGAGTATTGGCGATGGTGACTTCCTTGTCGGACATGGACCGAATCTGGGTGGGGGAGGTCGGCGGGGACTTTTGGAACGAGTTCTTGAGGATACCTGCACGGTGGCGGCGTTAGAACATGGTGCGATGCGAAAGCTGGATGCGGCTTTGGAGAGAGAGCTCACCTCGAGGCCTCTGGGCGTCAGCACCAGCGGGAGAATGGGGAACGGGGGATTCCAGAGTAGAAGCCATGGTGAAGGATGTGGTGAGTTTATCGGCACGGAGGGATCGTGTGCGTGTGAGCGAGGCCGACGTTGAAGGCGTCAGACTACCGTGAGTGCATGAAGAGGCGGCGCAGGTGGTGGTTGTAGGCGTGCTGTCGGGGTGGTCAACGAGATGTTATCAGGTTGTTGTATGGGTTTGGCTCGTGACGGATTCTTGAGATGCACGAGGGAAGTACCAGTGCTCGTGAGCAGGTCGCTGATGTACAAGAGAAGAAGGACCTGCCTCAACATCTGGAGAAGAAGGCGGGGCGGGGCAGCTGGTCGAGCTGGTTCCAGGAATGGAGCCTTCTGATGCTGGTCGAACCCCACCCCCTCTCTCCTCTTCCATTCAATTCTTTGGAGAATATCCCTATCTTCAGCCTGCCTCGATCCTCTGCTTCATCATCTGCAGGATGCATCAGGCAACTGGTTCAGACCAGGGACAAAGAAGTCCAACTCCGCCCCTGCTTGTGCCTGTGTCTCTCGTCGTGGCCATGTGAACTCTTCCACCGTGTCCTCCCTGGGACACGACAGAACACAAGACGCTGAAACCCGCTGGAAGCATCCACCAACCGTCGTCACACCACTCCAGACGCCGCCATGAGGACCGTCATGGGTCGCATCCAAAACGTCATCACTTTCGACAAGAACTTGGGCAGTAGAAACTGGTCATGTCCAAGACGGAACCTCGCGTCAACGTAACGAGGTCAACTGGTAAAATTACACCTCAAGTCTCCTACAGGAGTCTAGATGAAGCACATTTGCGTTTTAATCCCAACGATGCCCAAGACGCCCAGCCATGCCATCCGATAAGTTAACCCAAGAACTCCCCTTCCGCATTCCTCTTCTATCGCCCAAACATGCCGAATAAATTGTGTCCCAAATATCCCAACTCCCTTCATGTCGGCTCGACTAAATCCTCTCCTTGTTGCTGCGCTTGCGGTTCGTCCTTGGGAAGTAGCTGCAAAATGGCAAGTAGCAAATTGTAACCTGTCCTCCAGCAGACGCTCTTATCGCGCTCGCCGCCCCAGATGTCGACGCAGCTGCGCAACGTGTCCATGATGATCTGGCGCGGCGGAATCTCGCAGCTCGTGACCACCGCGCCTCCCGCCAAAGGTGCTTCCTTGCTGAGGACGTGGAGCGAGGCCGTCAGGGACGCTGAGAAGAAATCCAGCACAAAGGCTCGGCCGACCAGGTCCAGTCTCTCGCTCGGGTCGCCACCCCATAACTCCCGGTAGTGCACCAAAAGAGCCAGCGAACACTCGAGCGATCCCCAGTACGCCTCTGGAAACATGTTGGGTCCGTCAGCGTGCAACGCAAACGGCCTATAGAGGACCATCAAACAACGCCGCAAAAAGATGTCAACGGTGATGCGCTGTAGCTGGTCGCTGCACACGCTGTGGGCGTGTGTGATGAGCTCGCGAATTTGGGTGTTGTACTGTAGGACGTCGGGATAGGAGATGGGGTCCTTTTTCGAGTTGAGCTGCCCGAGAATGGTCAGGACGGTAGGCAACGACCGATAGAGCACCATTTGGAGACTATCGGGCTCTCCCCATTCCGGCATCATTCGGAGGCTTCCCAACTCGTCTGATCTCGTCAGGGGCGGCATGCCGGTGCACATGGACACCTTGATATCGAGGTACAGAATCGTGAACCACAGCTTCCTCCTGGCCGTTTGTTCCTTGGAATCGATGGCCTCTTCTCCCCCATCCGTCGGTTCTTGAGGCAGTCCGTAGATGAAGGCGGTTCGCACAAGCAACCCCAGAAGAGACCAACACGAATCCACCGACCAGCACGTGGCGTTGCACACTTGTTTCGCCACAACCATGAGTGTTTGGGCCTTGAGAGCGAGAAGAGTCGGTCGGAACATGAAGGGGGTTTGCATGAGGCAGGCCTCCGCGGCCATCATCAACTCGGTCGCTTGATGAGGCTCTTCGACTGAGGCAAAGCAGCCCAACCCCAGCACCATGAGGAACTGTGAGAGCCAACAGAGGCTTACGGCGTTCGGGTCGTGCCAATATTGTTCGACTTCTCGATGGAACTGCTCCACGTCCAAGACTGGATTTACACTGTCGAAAAGGTTGATGTATCGGGTCATGTAGGCGGGACAGTTTTGCCTTTCGCCCTCGACGAGCCTCGTAACTGCATCCCGGGCGAAGTACTTGGTGGCTCCCGGAGTCCCAAAGGGAAAGTTTCCAGGCAGGGTAAAGTTGGCGAGGCAAGCATTCGTCGCAACATCTTCGAGGGCGACACCGAGAGGAGATGATTCGAGCGACGTCAAGGCGCCAATCTAGGAATGCAAGGTCAGCACACGGTGCCAGACTTGGGCCCTATTTGTGCGATGCAGATTTGCAACCGCAGTCTCCGCGTCGGGCAATCAGGACCGAACAAGTCGCTTACCTTGGCCATCAAATCCCTCCAATGACTTGAACCTCTCACTTTGTGTGAGACCTGCCAAGTAGCAATGGCAGATTTCGAGTCATCGCCAGAAGATGACATGGGCGCCGTCGGGCAGGGAAACTTCCCACCATTGGGCCCCTTGTTGTAGCTGTAGTAACACTCCCTTCCGTTTCCGCTTGACCTGCACCGGCCACACGGGAGCTCCTTGTCACACTTGACTTTCAGGCGGTGGCATCTCAGGCAGCTGAGACAATTGCGCTTCCGCTTGCGAATAACGCGCTGAGCCAAAGGGGGGCCCGCAGGTCCTGGCGCGGCGTCGACAGCGGTGCGCGGTTCGGCGAGCCCTGGCTGGAGGTGCAGAGGTTCGGGGCTCTCTGTCGATGTGGTTGGGGAAATCAGGCCCCCATTGAGAAGAGCGACTGCAGGCATGACCTCGTCTTGGAGTGGAGATGATGCTATCGTCGAGGCGGCGGCAGATGTCGAACCGGGCGTAGCAACGGGGACGGTGATGTTGTTCGCGACAGCAGATGATGAGGAGGCGGCGGCATTGGCAGCGGCGGTAGCGGCAGCAACATCGAAGCTGCAGCGCACGCCGGCCTGCAAACATCGCGAACACGAAGGCTTGATCAGATCGCATCGCCGCTTAAAGTGGCGACAGCGATCGCAAGTCTTGACCTCGCGCATATGCGGCATGACGAGCTAGGGCAATTTTTGGCTTCTCGGCTCGCCGTGGAGATCGGATAGAAACCGCGAACGGCGGCGGCAGTTGAAAGCGCCTTTGCGGGGCAATAGACGACGTGCAAGTCTGACAGCCAGAAAAAGCAATATCGCTTCAGTGCGCAGTCGCCAGTTGGTCGGTTGGTTCGCGGGGTGCGTGTGTGTGTGTCGTGGGGAGTCTGACGGGGAACAGTGAGTGCAGGATTGGTCGTTGGTCAGAGTCGGACGAACCCTTGCACGGAGTAGGGAGGGAGTGAAGGAAGGACGAGGGCGGTGTCCCAGGTTACTCGACCCCCCGACACAGAGTCAAGAGTTGGTGAGAATCGATCCCATTCGTGGTCGGCTGGTGAATGTTACCTGATGGGAGGAGAAGCCGTGGTTGTTGGAGGGGAGTTTGCTTGTTCCGGTGTTGGGTGCATGAGAGGCAGGTACAAGACAAGAGAGGAAGGTACAAGAGAGGAAGGAAGGTACGAGGGAGGCACAAGAGGCAGGCACCACGGCAAGGGTTTACGGACAAGAAAAGGCGGGATGCGAGATGCGGGATGCGAAATGGTAGGATGGGGGATTCGGGCAGATTAAAGCAACCTCCAAGTGGTGGCAGCAATGCGGTGGAGGTCCAGGAGAGAGTCGTGGGGAGAAATGGGGAAGAAGCAAACGAGTGTGGGTTTGGTTTGCGCCAAGCTCAGGGCGCTTGAACCAATGCCGACCAGCGTGGAGGCTTGGAGGACACCAAAAGATGAGATCGGCGTCGAGTGCCGGAGAAGGACAAAGGTCCAAGAAGATGGGATTTTAATGTTTGACGAGTCTAGGTTCCCTAGGCCACTCTGACACTCTGACCCGTAAAATGGACCTCGAAGGCTCCTTCCCTCACCCCTCCAGCTCCTTCCACAACTGTAATTAGGTCAGACAGCAGACCACGTGTTTCTCCACGGTCTGGATGAATTACTGATGAACAGGAAAATATGAGCTCGGCATTCACACGGCGAGACACTTTCGGTACCGGACAAGGCTTGAGCGAGCACGTTTCTGGAGGCACTTTTGATCCATCGTCTTACTCATTGAGTTGTCATGGTGTGTGGGTTCACCAACGATGGCTTTACCCAGGATGAAGCTGGCATAGCGGCTGCGTTAAGCGCGATGCTGCCGTCCATGCTGGGAGTAGCGCCCTAGACAGGCACGTCTTGGTTCACTCTTTGGGCGCTTATTGTCGAGGGAAGATCGATATGCGAAATGTTGATCATCGGCAAGAGCGTGTGAAATGGGTTTTGACCTGAATTTGACCTGAACTATCCGTACGCCGCTCGGTGACATGTATTCTGATTGCCCGCATAGACGATACCTCGAGAATGACTCGTCAATGGGATTGTGAGAACTGGTCACCGCCTTGTCAACCGATATTTGTCACTACTTGCGGTTCCCTTTGTTTGCTTGAATGGGCTGATGGGGAAACGTCGACGGGAAGAGATGGTGCAGAGATGGCACAAACAATCGATGCAACGTTCTATACATTGTGGATTCCCACACCCAAGCTAGCAACGGATGCATCTGCCTGTCAATTGTCAAAGCTGTTAGGGCTGGCTGTTTAAACGGGATGTGCTTCCAAGACGGGTAAACTGCACCGGGAGGCGGAAACCGGTCCCAAAGCTAAGACAGAAGAGAGCACATTTTGTAAGCCGATGGTTTCGAGTATAACTGTAAATTAACATACATCCATATGATAGCAATCACGAACCTCATTATTGTATAATATCATTTGCTTGGTGAAATCAGCATGAAATCACCCACCATATTTCGATCAGGAACGCATTCCAGTCTCTTAGTCAGCAGCCTTCGCTGAGACGAGAGATGCGACGAGAGATAAGACGCCCCATTTTTTTCCACGTCTGAAATGAGAAGGTCGATTCACTTCACCCTCATATTAATTCATCGAATATCACCCACGCATCGTCCCGGTCCGCAAACCCCGCAAACGATGCGAGTGTTCCATCCTCCTCAGTCCAATATTGAAATCCCCGAATAGCTCATCTCCCGCTTGGATCTGGCCATGACTTTCGCTAGCCTCGTCCTTGCCGCTTGGCTCGGCTTCGCGGCAGCTCAATTTCCACCTCAACCGAAAGGGGTCCTGACTGTGAAGTCCAAGATTCACGAGAACGTCAGCATTTCTTACAAAGAAGTAGGCAGTTGCATTGACCAGAGGAGAGCATTAGCTTACTTCTCATAGCCAGGTATCTGCGAGACTACCCCCGGCGTCAAGTCGTACGCTGGCCATGTTCATCTCCCTCCGGGGTTTCTCGGCGACGAGGACGGTCAAGCACAGGACTATCCCATAAACACGTACAATATATCATCCCGTTCGCTCGTTTTTCGTACGCTAATTAGCCAAGCTTTTTCTGGTTCTTCGAGGCGAGAAAGGATCCTCAGAATGCCCCATTGGCAATCTGGCTGAATGGAGGCCCAGGCGGATCGTCCATGATGGGCCTATTGGAAGAAAACGGACCCTGCTTCGTGGAGGCTGATTCCAAGACCACCCGGCTGAACCCCTGGAGCTGGAACAATGAAGTAAACATGCTATACTTGGATCAACCCACCCAGGTTGGATTCTCGTATGACGTTCTCACCAACTGCTCGGTCGAGCTGAGCCAGGACGACTATGGATTCAACATTGTGCCAACCGACTTCAAAGGCGAGTCACCGAGTGTAAACCTCACGACGCTTGCGGGCACCTTTGGCAGCCAGCAGCTCAATCAGACCGCCAACACCACGGCACAAGCAGCTCATGTGTTGTGGCACTTTGCCCAGACGTGGTTCTTCGAGTTCCCTCATTACAAGCCTCACGACGACAAGATCAGTATCTGAGCCGAAAGCTACGGAGGGCATTACGGACCGGGCTTCGTCGAATTCTTCCAGCAACAGAATGAAAAGATTGAAAATGGCACCCTTGCCGACGGCGATGCTCACTACTTGCATCTCGACACGCTTGGAATCGTGAATGGCCTCCTGGATCTCGTTGTTCAAGGAGAAAGCTACATCGATTTCCCATATAACAACGTAAGATGAGAAAGCTTTCTTTGGTAGAATGTACTAACGTAAACAGACATACGGGATCCAAGTCTTCGACAAGTCCATTCATGATCAGTTGATGTTCAACTGGACTCGCCCCAACGGCTGCAGAGACCAAGCCATCGCTTGCGAGAAGAAGTTGAACGGCCCCGACGTCTCCGTCAAGCAAACTTTCAACAAAATGTCAGACGTGTGTGAGCTGGACGAGTGGTGTGACGAGCTTGCACCTGCGATTTACATGGGCCTTGGGAAAGCTGCCTGGCTGGATATTGGTCACCCAGCAAACGATCCCTTTCCACCACCACACTTGAACGGCTGGCTCACCGAAGAGAGTACCCTCGCCGCTCTCGGAGTCCCGGTCAACTTCACGGCCATTTCCAGACCCGTCGCCGAGAGCTTCGACAAGACCAGCGATCTCGTGCACGGGGGCTTCCTGACTGCCGTCGGGCACCTCCTCGACAAGGGCATCAAGGTGCACATGATGTACGGCGACCGCGACTACGCCTGCAGCTGGACCGGAGGCGAGGCCGCCAGCCTGGCCGTCCCGTACTCGCGGGCCGCCGACTTTGCCAACGCCGGATACGCGCCGTTCCTGACGGCCGACGGCGAGAGTGGGCGGACGCGCCAGTTTGGCAACTACAGCTTCACCCGGGTCTATCAGGCGGGCCACGAGGTGCCTTCGTATCAGCCAGCCGCCGCGTACGACATCTTCATGCGCGCGACCTTTAACCGCGATATTGCCACTGGGTTGTTGCCCGTCTCGGATGAGCTGACGACCCTGGGGCCGAAGGACACTTGGCATATCAAGAACACGCCTCCTGAGCGGCCCGAACCACGATGTTACATCTTGAAGCCCGAAACGTGCTTGCCTGATGTTTGGGCTGAGGTTGAGGCTGGTCGGGCTTTGGTCAAATATTGGTTCGTTGTTGAGGGTGATGAGGCGGGCGAGGGTGGCACCGAGAGCGGATTCCTTAACGAGGAGCTGTGAGGAACAACTGTGAATGCAGACTGGATTCATCGTGCAAATCAAATTTGAGCTAAAAACAGGAGCATTATGCAACAAGAAGATTGTTTCACAAGTAGATTGCAGGTATCGAGACTGGGAATAGTCACCATGATACCCCCTGTATGTACACTATCTCGCGATAGATCGAAAATGGTGTAGTAGCGATGGCGACTTAGCGAATAGAGTTGCAGAGGTGAATCTACCCCTCGTAGAAATAGTGACAGTATGGGGCAGGAGTAGATTGCCATTACTTCGTCTCTGAGCGCCGGGACTAATAGTGGATGTTTGCAGCGTATGAAACTTGCCTGAGCCTTGCTGCGTCACCGAGGGTCTTTTGATTACATTCGATACCAAACATCCCAATTGCCAATATTTGGCGGGAAGACCGGCTGGCGGACCAAAGGATTAGGGGTGTTGCTCCCTGAGCTTCGAGATCAATCGATTTTTTACTGCTAGCTATTCCGAAGGAGTTGAGTGGAATAAATGAGACTAATGAATGAGGTTCACTCGACGTACATAGACTTCATGCTTTGAGTCTGCATCATCTTACGGAGCTCGGATTTGCGCAGGTTTTATGAGTACTCGATGCATAACGCTAGGTCCTGTACTTTCTGGTTAATAATGGCCGTTGGGATATTCATGTCGTTAGAAGCATGCGCTTCGGTGTGAGCAATTTGATGAGATACATTCAATGTTAGGTGGGATATAAAAAGGATACTTCGACTGTCCCTTCATATGTTGATGCCGCATGAGTAGTAGTGAATATGTTCGCCCATCTCAAACCTATGTCTGGTTTTGCAAAGCAAGGAGCCTGATTTAGTAAGATAAGGTAGGAGATTACAATGTCCCGGGCCTGAAATGAAATAAGTACCGTTCTGAAATGGAATCAGTTCCTGAATGTTCGAGGTTGGTTATATACGATTTTAGGGTTTTATGGAGATTGTGGCCATCTGGGCTCGGACTCACTGTGAAGCCTACGTACGGTATCGTGTTTCAGCTAGGACCAGACTCTATAACCTTCCAAGAACTTGGTGTAATTTCATCTGATTCTCGACTGCCAAATTCCACGAGTTCATTTATGAAGAGTTAGTCAGCCACATGTCCAGTAATGCGACCCGAAACCTGACCCGAACTCTACGGATACAACC
The DNA here is from genome assembly GCA_024115155.1 of Thelonectria blattea. Taxonomy (NCBI): domain Eukaryota; kingdom Fungi; phylum Ascomycota; class Sordariomycetes; order Hypocreales; family Nectriaceae; genus Thelonectria; species Thelonectria blattea. Next base: position 16,204 of record JAMQMW010001596.1, read on the forward strand.
CCCCCACCTCCGCTCAAAAGCATAAGGCACCCTCGGGGAATTGTTACAACCCGTGCCGATCATGACAACTCCTGCTGCTGCATGACAAACTCGCCAACTGCCGGGACCACGGTTCGATATCTACCGAACCCAAACCTCTCCCCTTGTCATTCGTCACATCAGCACCCGCAGCATGAAAAAATAAACAAAGCAACACCGGCGGTCGGGGGCTGTGCAAAACCGACTCGGGTCGACCGGAGTGACTTTGTTGGAATTGGTTCGGCAGGGATGGGCATGGGCACGTTTCTCCCTGGTTGCGCGACAATGACGTTTCAGGGGCAAGTGATTGGCCTCGGGGATTAGAAAACTGGAAAGGTGCCAAGCGGCCACCGCACCGAGCGATCGGGGGTTCGGGGTCTTGGAGTCCCCGTTTGCTATATCATCAGTTCCGGGCCATAGGCCATGGGCCATGGAGGGGGGCTGAGTCCGTCCCGCCATTTTTTGGCCCTTCTCTTCAACTTTTGGTTCGGAATGGAAGACTCGTGGTCCTCTGCCTACTACTACTCTTGACTTGACGAGCCTCATCTGTCTTTGCCCCAGCCCGTCCACGTCACGTTGTACCTCCCAAGTTCCGAAGACGAGGGACTCCAGGAGCCAGGACCCAGGTCTCCCAACTCTCACGTCGGAAGTTGGCTGCGAGGACGGACCGGGCCTCGGCCGCCGCCGCCGTGGGGAAAAGCATTCCCAGGACCAAAACCCATCCACACCGAAAAGTTGGTCATCTACGTACGGATATAATAAGCCCGAGACAGCAGAGGATGAATACCGACGTTTCCGCCATTGTCAAGTCCCCCAAGATCTTGGCCTGTATACTGTGTCAGCAGCGAAAGATCAAGTGCGACAAGGGTGCGCCATGCTCCAACTGCGAAAAGGTGAGCCTTTACTTTCGTCGTTTCTTTACCTTCAAAATTCATGGCATCACCTAACATGAAGATGCAGGTTGGCGCCGTGTGCACCCCCTCGACGCCCGCTCCGGTGCGCAAGAAGAGGCGCACGAATAGGGACCTGCGCGAGAGGTTGGCGCGATGCGAGGCCTTATTGAAGCAGTATGCGCCGCCCGCGCCGGGAGGAGGCATTGACACGTCGACGTCCTCGCCGTCGGTTGATTATACAGCTTCCGTGGATGACTCGTTTCAGAGTCCCTCGCAGGTTCCCTCCTTGCTTCCTAGCGACATGGACGCCAACGCCATCTGGATGCCCATGGGAAAAGTCATTGTCGAAGACGGGGGCTTCCACTACGTCGACAACTTTCCGTGGGTGACGGTGCAGAAGCAGGTGAGTTCCCATGCTACCCTCACCTTTTTTCTGGCATCTGACACCTCCCCAGATCGCATCCATGAGACAGCTCCTAGAAGACGAGGAACGAAGCGTGTGCGACTCGGAAGTCACCCCCCCGCAGGAAGAAGAAGTCAACCTCTCCTTCAGCGCCGACTCCCCCTCCAACCTCGAGGACCTCACGCCCGCGCCCGTGCAAATCTTCAAGCTGTGGCAGATCTTCACGGAGCGCGTCAACCCGCTGACCAAGCTGATCCACGTGCCCAGCCTGCAGCCGCTGGTGTTTGAGGCGTCGACGGACCACAGCAAGATCCCGCACAACGCCCAGGCGCTGCTGTTCGCAATCTACTTTGTGTCGGCGGTGGCGCTGACCGACGTCGAGGCCATACAGATGCTGGGGATGCCAAAGGAGGATGCACTGAAGAGGTTTGCGTCGGGGGTCAAGGCTGCGTTGATGAGGGCGAATTATTTGGAAAAGTACGACATGATGACCTTGCAGGCCTTGGTTCTATACTTGGTATGAATGAATCCCATCACATCCGCGACAGAGAAGTAGACTAACAACACCAGCTCGCCATCCACTCCCGAGCCAACCGGCACGAGACGTGGATCCTCAGCGGCATCCTCATCCGCATGGCCCAGAAACTCGGCCTCCACCGCGACGGCGAGTCGCTCAACTTCACGCCCTTCGAAGCCGAGATGCGCCGCCGTCTCTGGTGGCAGATCCTCATGTCGGACACCAAGCACGCCATCGCGTCGGGCTTCCACGCGCCCATGCTGACCTGGCACTGGGACACGCGGCTCCCGCACAACGTCAACGACGCCGACCTGTACCCCAACTTCATGGGCGCCATCCAGTCGCGCGACGGTCCCACCGAGATGGCCTTCTTCCTCGTCCTCTGCGAGCTGTGCCGCTTCGTCGTCGAGAACCGCATCACCGACTTGGCCACGCTGAGCCTCGGGGCCATGACCACTTGCGCGGGGAGCATGGCCAAGAGCCCGTGTGCCCAGGGCCGGAACGGGGGGACTCCCATGGCGTGCACTACGCCCAAGGACATGGCGCAGCTGCTCGACGCGAAGTTGCTCGAGATCGAGGACCGGTACGTCGACCCGTCGGCTAGCCCGCTGCACATGGTGGCCAGCCGGTTTCGCAGCGTGCTCACGGGGGAGCTGCTCACGCTGCTGACGCCCATCCACGAGTTGCCGGAATGGGGCACCGAGATCTTCAACGCGGAGGACAATGTGTTCCGGATATGTCTGATACACTTTGAGCGCCATCTAGACCTGTACGAGGAGATCAAGGACACGAGTTTCGTGTGGTTCTTCAAGCTGCACTTCGAGCCCGACGGCGTGCTGTTCATCGCGAGCCAGCTGCAGGAGCGGCCGCTGGGGACGCTGGTCGATCGGTCGTGGGCGCTGATTGATCGCGTGTACAAGCAGCACACGGAGCTGTGGGACATGACGAGGAAGCGCAACGTGACGCTGGGGAGTTCCATCCTGCGGGCGTGGAGGGGGAGAGAGAGAGGCCTGGGACAGCTGGGCTTGCCGTTTGACGTTCCGGCCGTCGTGTCCGGGTTGAAGTCGACGGTGCCGCAGAGCAATCCTTCGCCGGCGCCCGTCGTCGAGGCGGTTTCGAAGCCGGATCCCGACTGGTTGATTGATCAGTTGTCGGGGTATAGCCTCGATCCGTCGGGGCTGGATGCGACGGGACTCGATCCGGCGAGTTTTGTGCAGGCTGGGCATCACTTCTGACGCAGGGGGGGAAGACGGAAAGATGGGAGTCACGAGTTCGTTTATAGAAGCAATCTAGGTACCATGGACGAGATTGCAGGGCAACTAACCAGTGCGGGTGCATGTATACATACGTACGAATTGAAGCGCAACGTCATTTCATTCTACCAATCCTCGGGTTCCATACTGTTCAGCACCTCGTACGCCTCGTCGTGCTGCTTGTGTAGATCGTACACCTTCCAGAGATCCGCGGCAATGGTCACAAGGAGAGTGATTCTGAAACAACTGTTAGCAACCATCTCGCTAGAACTTGGAAGACTAGACGCCATGGACTTACCCAGCAATGATGGCAAACACGCGCATGGCAGCCAAATCGGCAAAGTCTCCCATCATGCCGCCCGCCGACCTCGCCACCCCAAAGTCGGCAAAGGCAAAGGCGCAGTTGAGCGTGATGCCAATGGCGAGCACCACTTTCTTGACGAACCGTCTGTTCTCGCCCGTCGCATCGGTGGTTCGCTGCTCGAGTTTCAGAAGGAGCATGAGGTACGTGCCGTTGCCGAACATGGCGAAGCTTCCCTAGAATCGTTTCAGTGTTGCCCAGAGATGATGGCCTCTCGGGAGTTGAGTTGTGACGGTAAACTTACGGCGGCGCTGGACAACCAGGTCAATTGCGTCCTCTTGCTATCCAAGGCCCAGCGGTGCCTGTCGAAACGGTCCACGTCGAGATCGGGAGGGCTCACAAAGGCGTATGTGGCGGCGAGGAAGAAGACGAAGTGGGCGATGATGCACGCAATGTGCGCAATCATCCAAGGAAGAACGTCTCTCATTGTTGGCGATGTGTGCTTTCCAGATGGTTTGGAGATGTGAGTTGAAATGACCAAAGGATCGAGATGGAGAGAATGGGCGCTAGAAATGGGCGTCAGGCAGTTAAGTATGGATTACTGCGGAAGGATCCTAATCACTCCGCCACGATCCTTCAAGTCTCTGGGGCTGAGCAGCGCATCGAGATCAGCTGGTAAGCGAGTCCTAGCGATGATCGCTACCCAATTATAGGGAGTCTCAGATCCGACTGCGACGATCCAATATGCAGTGTGTACTGCTGTCCAACACTTGACTGTTACAGAACAGTCTCACATCACAACCCCCGAGACCACCTAAACGACCTCTCTTCCGCCCTCTGTCGCACAACATCTTTAGCACTCACAAAACAGTAATGTGGCTCTTTAAATCCTCAGGCCCCGACTTCACATCCACGGCCAAAGGCATCGACCGCCAAAGAGTCTGCAGAGGCTGCAGTCGCATCGAGATCCTCCTCGACCGCTCCCGGCGCGAAGGCTCTGTCCCGCCAGGCCGTCTGCCCTTCCACAAGGACTTTTCCGAGCTCGACGCATGCGCAAAGAACTGCGATACCTGTCGCATCTTCCGCCAGGCGCTGCTCCTTCGATGCGCCACCGCCATTGAAGCCGAGGACCTTTCCGCCGCGACGGCAGCATGTCCCGTCTACGCTCGCGCACAATTCCTTCAAGCCGCTGAAGCGCCGGAATCTAAAGGCTTCGTCATCAACATTGAGATCCGCGACTTTCCCCATCGCGCGGCACAAGTGCGATGCGTCTCGAACCTGACCAAGAACTTGAACCTGGCCGAGGACCCAAACAGCAGACACATTTACAGACAGGCTCAGCAGTGGGTGACCAGCTGCTACGACAACCACCGAGAAACCTGCGCCGGGCTGCGCTGGTCCTCGCAGAATCCCACCCGCCTCGTCCGCATCCTCTCCGACTCGGACCTGCAACTCTGCGAACTCCTCGGCCAAGCGGTGCATTACGTCGCCCTCAGCTACTCATGGGGTACCCAGATTCTAACCAAGGACGAAGCCGGCCAGCTGCAGCGCAGCAAGACAACGCCCCAAAACCTGAGCGCCCGTCACGTGTCGTTCCCAACGGCACATCTCCCGCACACTCTCCGTGACGCGGTGTCCTTTTGTCGCCGGCTGGGAATCGAGTACATCTGGATCGACGCGCTGTGCATCGTCCAAGACGACGTGGACAAGACCGATTTTATGCGTGAAGCACCTAAGATGCATCAGTACTACGGCAACGCGCACTTTACCCTCGCCGTCTGCTGCAACTTCAAGGCCACGGATCCTCTGCTCTCGTCGCGCACGGCGTATTCGCATGCGCTGCGGTCTTCGAGGCTCGGGGGGCTTTGGATCTCGACGTTTGACGTTTCCGTCGCGGATATGCTGGCCCAGTCTCCATTGTCTAAACGCGCGTGGACGCTCCAGGAACAATGCCTGTCACCGCGGATACTGTACTGGACGCCGAATAGGATATACTGGTCCTGCGCCCGCTCTCAGAAGATGGAGGCGATAGAGTTGGGCGAGGGCGGCGATCGACCAAGCGAAATACATGCAAGTGCAACCTCGCCACAAGCCTTCTTACTCGAGTGCAACCGCGGTACTTCGGAAAGCCGCCATCGAGAATGGCGCTCCGTCATAGAATCCTACACCCTGCGGGACATGTCCAACCCCACGGACCGCTTCGCCGCGCTCTCGGCCCTGGCATCGAAGTACAAGTCCAGCTTCAACACGAACCAGGAGTACCTGGCTGGTCTTTGGAAAGATACATTCGCCGAGGATCTTTCTTGGGTTGTCACTCGATCGGCACCCGCAGCACAGGACATCATGAAGGAGGCCCCTTCTTGGACGTGGGCTTCTCTACCGCTGCGTACAGGGATTCGCACGGTTCGAGGGGTCGCGGCGAGTGAGGGATTCAAGTTTCTACGTGCTGACATACCGAAAGTCGAATCTTCAGATAACGACGCCACCATCCAACGTGGTGCCCTCGTCAAACACGTTTTTGTGAGGGCACGCCTCCGCCCCTTTTGGGATACCACGGCGAAATACCAATCTTGGTCCGCGATAGTATCAACGGTGCGCCAGGACAACAACGTAGACCTCCCGCTCAAGCAAATCTTTTCCTTCTCCCACGCCCCCGAGCAGTCGGCTTTCTCGGCCGATATATCGACTGGCAAGGTGGTGGCTTACGAGGCGAGGAAGCAGGAGACTGTCGGCCAGTTGGACTACATTTCCCATGCGACGAGGGTTTGTCTTGGCAAAGTGACGATATATGCCATGGAAGTCGCTGCCAACTCGATGTTGTTGCTGGAAAAGGTTGAGGAGAAAAGGTTTCGGCGTGTTGGGATGGTGACTAGTTATAGGCCTGATTTCTTTGAAGGCGTTGGCGAGGATGATTTCATGCTGGTGTAAGCCCACGGCTATGATACCCTGAGACTTAGTCTCTTAGAGACGTTTGTATAAGCCTGAGGGCCGGGCCTGAAGACTTGTTTCATAGATGCTGACTCTTGAGCCGAGAGACTTGATTAATTCTCTACGTGTATCATAGGCAACATGACAACACAGACCCCTTAACGACCTCCTTTTATCCAACTACATCTATCAAGAACCGACCACCATGTTTCAACACAAGTGAAACCTCGTATCCCCCCTCCTAAGCCAACCAAGCACCAACCACATCCTGCAGCCCATTCGTCAACCACTCATCCTCAAGCTTCGCCGGCCCATCGAAACCATGCTCCCCCGGCTGCACCTCCAGACGAAACTTCAACTCCGGATCGATCCGGCGAATCTTCTCCCCCAGCGCAACGCTTCCCTCCACCGGAACGACACTATCGTCCTTTCCGTGCAGCACAAACACACCTCCCCGCGGCCACCTAGCCCCGTCGTCCAGCCGGTCCATGATATGCAACCTCCTCTTGTCCGCGGGGAGAAACTCGGGATACATGCCGTTCTGGACGAGGCTGTACATGAAGGGCAAGCGCGAGAGGTGTTCGTCGGCCGAGACGATGGCGGGGACTGTGCCGTTTTTGATTTTGGCGCGGTGTTCCTCGACTACGGACGCGGGGACGTGAGGGACACCGAAGGGAGACTTTTCCCGCGGTCTGTCAAAGTCGGGCCCCTTGGTGGTGACCATTGGATACGCGGCGACGACGGACCGTATCTGATCGGGGTGATCGAGGCCGATCTGCAGACTGAGATAGCCTCCTGCGCTGTCGCCCATGGCCATGATGCGAGAGGTATCGACGGGGACTTTTCCAGCCGTCTTTTTGAGGATGAAAGCCGGGAGCTGGTCGCGTGTCCACTTCCAGAAATCTTCCACGTCCTCGAGGAGGTCGTCGACGGAGGATTCGGGGATGAGGCGGTAGTCCGGGTTGACGAGGACGGCAGAGTGGCGGGCGGCCAGGGTGAGGGCCCAGGGGGGGAACCAGTCGGGGAAGATGCTGGAGGAGGTGATGAAGCCGCCGCCGTGGAGGCGTAGGATGATGGGAGCGGGAGAGTTGGACTGGGAGCTTGAGGTCATGTATTTGGGTACGAGGATGTGTGCGAGGATGTCATGGTTGGAGACGGTTTTGTAGGTTGTGCGGATAATGTCGAAGTCGTTGAACATGGAGAAGTCTGTTCCTGGGATGGGTTCCGCCATGGTGGTCTTAGGTGAGGGGTGATGACTAGAACTGGGTTTGATGGGTTTGTTTAATCAAGAGCTGTAGTTGATAGACAACGTATCCGGTTCTCGAGTTGAAGCAGTCGTGCCCTTATATGCATTCCAGAGTGTACCTCGGCCAATTACAAATCCCCCTCAAGGGAGAGTGGGATGAGGGGTAAAGACGAAGAGATATCCCACAGCTCTCGTTTCACTCGCGAGCGCACGGAATGAAATACTCTAAATAGCTTTACCTTACGATCTAAGCTTTGAGATGTGCACTGGTTTTCATATCAATCCGAGACCTCGGATGGCCCGGCCAACAGACTCTGAGACCGGAAGGAGGATTATTGTGTTTTGAAACCGGCCGGGCGACGGCTCAATTAATTGGAAGCTAATGAGTGCGTCTTGAAACGAATGTTGAGCCTATTTCCAGCCCTACGACTTCCTGCTCCGGAATCGTACGTGTTCTACGAATATGCGGCATGCATGTAATCACGGCCTCGATGAAATGCAAGATGTTATGTGGAATCAAGCCCCCCAGTTCTCGGCCGAGCCCGGACCTAACAAGCTGACAGCAGCTAACTCCAGGTCCCGCCCGATATGGAATCAAGACGCGAGCAAGCGTCAGCAAAAATCGGGGCCGTGAAGCTTCATTCTCGATCCCTGCAAGCCACCGAATCCTTCACTTGGGATCATCGGGCGCGACCCATGGAATTCTTGATGGTGAGTGGCGGAGGGCGACAACCTCGGGTTCAGCCCTACGATGTAGCCGTTGAGCCTTATCCGGTGGTTATGCCCGTTTGAGAAGTCGAATGCGAGGGGCTGACGCTGCAAGCTTGGTTTCTGCAGAGATGAATTATGCGGGTTCGTTGTTGCTACTGGCTGGGCTGCATGTGAAGAGATGATGGATCGGAGGGGGAGCTGAAAACAACGTCACCGTGATTCCAAACAGGGAGGTGGTTATCTTGTATTAGGAAAGGGTCAAGTATAAGAAGGTTTGATCTTTTCATCTTGCGTTCATCCCAAGTTCTCAACAACCTCAGTCTCGGTCTCTCTCTTAGACACCAACTTCACAACACCATCCACGCCTCATCTTATCATGGCCTCCATCATCAAGAAGCTATTCCGCCGCAAGAAGCAACCCCCCCTGGTCTGCGCCGTCTCCCTCGACGACCACGGCCACCCCCTCGGCGACGACCCCAACCACGTGCACTCAGCCTCGTGCTTCATCGCCTTCGAGCCCCTCGCCGTCGTCGAATTCTTCCAGTCCCAGAGCTGCCAATCCTGCCCTCCCGCCATCTCCGAGATCCAGTCCGCCACCAACCACCCCAACCTCCTCCTCCTGACGTACAACGTCACCATCTTCGACCACCTCGGCTGGAAGGACACGCACGCCGTCTCGGCCGGCGACCAGCGACACCGCGCGTACGCGAAGAAATGGGGTCGCAACAGCCTGTTCACCCCGCAGATTGTCGTCAACGGCGAGGCGGATGGGTCCGGGGCAGGGGGGAAGTCGGATGTTGAAGATGTAGTCTCGAGAGCTCGCATGACGCAACAGGCCATGGACTGGCACATCTACGCCGACGCAAACGACACCGAGGTGCGCATCGACTCGGATAAGATGCAGGTTGAGCCGCACGACGTGCTGGTTGTGGTTTACAGCTCCAAGGACGAGAACGTAAAGGTCGGGGCCGGGCCGAACAAGCGCAAGAAGATGAACCACCGCAATGTCGTCGCGAATGTCATGAAGATTGGCGAGTGGTCCGGCGGGAACTTGACGCTCGAGCTGCCGTCGCCAAAGTCGGCCATGAATCCGGCTCAGGAGGCGGCTGTGCTGGTGCAACAGGGGGCGGGAGGGCCTATTGTTGCTGTTGCCAAGATTTAGTCTAATAGTCAGGATCTGGGAGTTGAGTTGGGTTACATGGCGAATGAAGAGGAGTTGAGTGTAGGGTCGGGTACCAAGAGTTCCTTAGGCGGAGAATACATGTACGAAATGCTTAATTCAGTGTGCAGTTATTTTATCAACGTATGTACATGGAGTGCCGCGGCATATGAGCGACATCTCTATGGATAATTCCACTCTCAAGTCCATTAGTAGTCACATTTCAGCACAAAATATTAATAATCGGGAGAATAACATGTATTTATGAATGAGCTCGACTAGTTTGGCAGTGAGAAGACATTCCAGTCAGACCCATCAAGATATCATCATCTCCTCTGACTCTCCGAGTCCTCAACCCTTCAATTTAACCAATAATGATATCAAGCTCAAGGTTGTGCCCCTCAGCAACCCGATACTTGGTCGAAATGTTGCGACGATCAATGTTCAGAATCGTCTGGCTCGTCCGCTGAGCCTCGCGGGAACGGCACCGCTCGGGGTTGGTGTTGTTGTAGTACTCGGGCAGGGCCTTGACGCCCGTGACGTCGTCGGCCAGGCCGGTGATGGTGTCGACCCAGGGCTTGTAGTTGTGCACGCCCAGGGCGACGAAGAAGGCCTCCTTGCCCTGCTCCGTCATGAACCGGAGGATGCCCGAGGTGCCGCTGCCGCCCATGGTGAGCAGCAGAGCGCCGTTCTCGTCGTTCCAGGTGCCGCCGTTGGCGTAGTGCCAGACGCCCTTCTCGACGATGCGGAAGTAGGCGTTTTCGTTGGTCTGGTAGACGCGGACCTTGATGGTGTAGCTCATGCTGTTTGGTGTTAGTTTCTTGGAAGTTGGAGTGTCGTAGAGTTGTAGAGGAGCTCTTGGGAGCTGGGAGCCTGGGACTTACTTGACTGATTTGGAAAGGAAGATGTCCTTGGTGTTGGAGTTGTGTTTGATTGTGGTAAAGTTGTTTGAGTGTGAGTTGATGTCGAGCAAGAGAAGGGCATATCTGGGGGAAGATGGTCCTTTTATACTTGGTGAGACCACAGTCCTGACGTCTGACGTCTTGAGAGGATACATTCACGATGAGAGGCATCGTCATCGACAAGTTGATAGCCCCATTGCCCCAGTCTCCGCAACTGGCCGAATTCCAACACGATTCTTTCTATGTCATTCAACGCGCTTTTACGGCACAGCCGACCGGTCAGCAGATCAAAAGCCATACATGTCTCAGTTGTTGCTCTGGTTCCACTCGAGATGCAGTCACTTGGTCAATTCTAGTCTTTCGTTGGTCAACCTAAGTATTTACCCCTCACTTTTGTTTTGAATCGAATTGGGACTGTCGTGAGCCCGGCTCGATCCCTGTCGTGCAACTGTATTCGTGGAACGTCCGAGATCTCCCTCTGCATCTGCTGTCGTGGCATCGTGTCGACAGTCGAACGCTAAGCGACGCGTGTCAGCGCGAAACTATTGACTCAGGAGGACCATTGAAACTATGGATAGTCCAGGACTTGACATCAGGATCAGCGGAAGATGGCCGTCTCGCTCTCACCGGGTGTCTCCCATCGTAGACATACATACACCAAGAATGCACTAGCATGCCTCGCCCAGATCACATACGTTGCGGCTGCACTGCCACGGTCAGGTGAGCGGCCTACAGATCGGTATTCTTTCCACTTTCAAACTGCCCTGTGAGATTCCTACTCGCCAAGGTCCCCAACGGCTTGGCTCGGAGCTTTCTGTACCTACATACAGGTCACAAGGATGATAAATGTTAGCTCGCGTACAAGTGGCAAGTATCGCGACCTCGATTGCTCTCATCATTCGGCGGGATCAGCAGTATCGTGACCTGGCCCTGCCGATCTATACTTTTGCCTCTGATCAACCAGAATGAACTGTCCGATCAGCGCATCAATCATCTCTCACCTTTCCTAACAGTAGGCAGCAAGTCTCAAAATAACATTTATTATCCTTGTGACCTGTACAGTACTCCGGACATACATGCCCACTCAAACCTCGACCCCGCCTTTGAGGAACGTGATTCATTAGTTCATAGAGATCCGTAACCACACGGGACGGCACGGTAGGGGATCCATAAAGTGCAATGTCAGCCAGCCACATGTCGCCAAAAAAGGATCAGATCTACTGTACCTGCCCTTTAATACTCCTCGCTGTGGAACGTCGTCCTTGCCGAAGGGCGCGAAGCCAAGAATTAAAGCCCAAGGGGCTCCGCGGCTCACCTTGATAGTCCACTGTATGTATCTATTCGCGGGGCATCGTCGAAGCTCCTTTCCTAAAACATCCAATATTGGGCTCTGTCACGTCGTTCCGCAGATTATCGGTGAACTAGGCCATCTGACCTGCATGAAAGAGTTTTGCTAGTTCGGCACATCTCCCGCGAATCGGTACGCAAGACTCTCCGTATGACAGGGGGAGCCTCGAAGTTCAGCTGCTGCGGGGTTACGATTGAGGAAATGGGTGGCACTGGAAGATTCGATAGTTAGCATCCCCGATGCACAAGTCGTAGCTGAAGATCCGTACGTTACGCAATTCAGGGGGACATGTTGTATTATCTTTGGGACTTTGGGCCAAGAAGTCCTCATAGTTGGCTAGGCATTCATCTGATAGCATTCCTTTTCTCGATTACCCCGCCAAGAATGTGGCGAGCGTCTCGCCGATTTTGAGACACGTCTTGCGTGGCTTGGCTCGAGGATAATGCAGCTAGTCCGTGAAAGCCATCTGTGCCGTCTGCAATTGGGGATTCTGAATTCTGCATACGGATATGATGTGCGGTTGGTGGCACGTTGGGGGAATCAAAGGTTTTGTATGGTTGCTATGGATGTGCTACTTTCGAAGAGGTGCAGCCACACCGTAACTATGACATATTTAACTCCAATGGTGTTGTGATGAGCTTCGTTCAAGCAATCCGAATGGTCATTTCTAGGGAGCCTTTGAAAAATCAAAACAAAGCGTGCATAGGACTCTTGCCGAGTTGCGCTTGGAAGGGGGTTGCTGCACGAGGAGGGGCTTCGACGGGCCAAAGCTGTTGTCACCTGAGGAGTCTCTCTTGCGAAGAGTCAATATTTGGAGACTTTCTCCACGGTAATATTGAGGTATTATTATTGACTAGCCTTTTGTGCGCTTATGGGTTGATATGTATAAGAATTTGTGTTGCGATGTACGAATAGTCGTTACTGCCAGGTTAAAACACTACAAGCTTAGTACTAGTCAGGCAAGACCATGCCCCAAATTATTATTAATTTATATCAATCATTCATCTATAATAACTCCCAGGAGTTGGCTTCAACGCCACGTCTCGAACCAGAGTACTCCCCTTGACCCTAAACCGAATCTGCTCCTTGTCCGCTCCCATGGACAACGTCTCAACCCAGGCCACCGAGCCCACTGTCTTAAACGACTTAACTCCAGCACTCGTACTAGTCAACACCCCATCCGCAGGCAACGGCGACCTGAGCGTGAGGGCAATCAACTCGACGATGCTCTCCCAGGCCTCACTCGTCTTCCCCTCCCACACCACCCACACCGTGTGGCACAGGGCAATAACCGCGTGAATCATCAGAACTGCGATGCAGAACTTGTCGAACCCCCCCTCGGTCGATATCGCGTACCCCGTGAAATACGCCCTCAAGACCAGGCGCGTAGTGTTGCACCCCGCCAATATTGGGGGCTGTCGAAGCTCTTCTCGGGAGCGCCGTGTCGAAACATGGTTTTCGCGAGATGTTCGTCGTAGATGCCCCAATGGCCTCCCGACCAAGCCCCGAGGAACCGAGCAGGGAGGTCGTTTGGGATCATGCCGCAGCGGGACAAGCCGTCGGCGACATATGTGGCCAACAAGTGCTGCACGTCCCTCAGCTCGACGCTGCCGTCGCCGAGGCTTCTCATTGCTTCGATGCCCCTTTCTAGAGTTGTTTGGTTTGCTCCGTAGCCCTTGGAGCGTAGTACGTAGGGAACCTCGGGGGTGAGCGGCGTGAAGACGTCGAACCAGCTCGGCTCAAGCCGGATCATGGTCATGGACCCGTCACGCGGCGGAACGAAGGGACCGAGGCCGATGGAACCGAACCCCTCGACTTCCAACTGTGTCTTTATAAGGTTTCGAGCCCTCGTGCGCGTAAAGTCATGCTCCAGCTGTCTCCTCCCAGTCGTTTCAATAATGGACTTTGCTTTTGCCCACCGGGCATCGACGGAGCAGGCTGCAATTGACATGTTGAAGTTGTCTGCCTCTGTTCCGTTGAGAATCAGCACTGCGCCGATAGAGCGGGCCGTGTGGTTCCAGATAGACAAGGGAACTGACAGGACGGTTCGAGTCTCGTTGAACATGCCTTCATCAAGCGACGTGTTGGATTTGAGCAGCCCCCTATTGAACAAGCTCGTCTGTACGAGGTTGGATACGTCAATCTCCTCAACCTCGTACCCGGAGCCATCGTGATTCAAGTCGGCCACCACTCCCGCGGCCTCAAACCCTCGGAGGACGGGGAACCGCACGGTAAGCTTCCCCGAGTATAGGTCCACGTCGCCCTCGCCGTTGCACGTGGCCCGGACAGCGGGAGCCTTGGTCTTGACTTCGAATCGTTTCGATTCGGCGTATAGGAGATTCGTCGGGTTCGGAGCCCACAATCCCGGGTCGTGGCGCTGGTGGTCCCGAAGATACGTTAGAGATTTGGCATGCATCGATCTCATGGCATCCTGCATAGTGGCCGATGTTGCGTGCGTTGTGTATGCCCACGTGTCCAGGTTGTTTCTCGCCGACGGCACCACTTACATGGTCTTTCGCAGGTTGGAATCTTGTATCTCGAATTCAAAAGGAGCGTCGGAAATGGACCACCACATGCCGAAATGCTGAGACAGTTGCAAGAAGCCTGCAGACGGACACCTCGGGTCCATTGTCTGCCGCCACTCATCTCCGCATCGGAATTCCGAGTAGTAGGTATCGTCCAGATGAGTCGGCCATATTTGCTCCTCGCTGCCTGTTGACCGTCAACAAAGCCCACAACGAAGTTCGAATATCTTTACCGTTCATCCGGAATATTCCGCCGCCAATTGGCCAGTCCATAGTCCGCGGGACCATGAGGACAGCTGCCGCGGGACCAGCCATTACGGCAAGAACTCCGGAGACGAGGACCAAGGCGACGAAGAATACGCGTCTCCCAAAACGTCTCCAAGACCAGGTGGTTCCCTTGGACATGACTCCACCCCAAAACTCGGCAGACCAAAAGTAACCCGGTTGTGGTTAACAAGGTTGAATAAGGTGGCGCGGATAAATACCCTTCTCACCTCAGCTGCGTAAACGACCATCCAGAGACTACAAGGCCGAGCGGAAGGCCGTCTCCAAACATGAGTTCTGCTCGCAGTACATGAAAGATGACGGCTGCCAGACTGGAAACTATTAAAAGCTCCTTGAAGCTAGTCAGACATAGTGGCAAAGGGGCACAACAGAGCAATGTCCTGGACGAGTTAATCTCACCTGCGTTTTGGCAGCAACTTGCAATAGACCCAGCTTGAGGGCATCCTCATTCTTGGGTCCCTGGAGCTCCACGCCGATGAAGAAACCGCGCACGTTGACAACCATCAAACCGATGGACACGAGCGCGGGAAGCAAATGGATCGCCGACCGAGCCAAGGCATGCCCCCATGTTGTTCTGATGAGAATCTTTGGTGGCTCTTCCTTGTCTCTCGAAATCTTCCATCTCGAAAACGAAAGGTATGCCGGGATGCCGAGACCGACGGAGCGGAGAAACGTAATAAAATGATCGAGTGGGTGCAAGTCGCGAGTGATGGCGTGGTATCGGTTAAAGAGTTCCCATAATAGGAAAGAAAAGGCAAAGAGAACTTCCTTGGGGTGGGGGATCATTGTATCTAGTTTGTAGCTTGGCGAACGAGCGTGATACGAACGGGCACGGCGAAAGACCCATAACAACGAGCGTCCAAACGACTAAGAAAGACTAGCAATTCTTCCTCAGTTTTTCGGGGAATGATTGGATTTAAATGACTGAGAAGGCAGAATGAGGCAAATGTGGCTTGCAGGTCAGAGCCAACAGGTGCCTCGTGGAGCGCCTAGGGGTCTCACAAGGCGGGCGGCGCAGGTGGTGAGATCTACGAATAGCCTTCCAAGTGAAGGTAGTTTGGTAGGGGTTGAAGATACTCTCAGAGGGCTATGCAGCAAATGGCAA
>JAMQMW010001597.1:14384-31759 GCA_024115155.1 Thelonectria blattea
GAAAAAACCCGCGGACCTTATGCACGTCAGAGTCGGACAAGACTTCGAGGCCTCGTCCATGTCACCTTGAGAAGAGAACAATGGGAAAGAAACAAGCAGCAGTAACATCGTCGGTTCTGCGTCTTTTTTCCCCTGTAGACACCTGCTTCTAATTAGGTATTCATTGTATCCCGAGACCTGCCCACGTTACCCGCAGTCATTACCTCCTAGGTATTGCTTCTCTCGACCAACATAAACCCCCAAGTAACCTCTAATTCGAGAAACAAACATGCACGCAACAACTGTCGAAACAAAACAAGACGTCATGCACGTCATTTCTGCCTCTTCACTCATTGGCCCGTCTGCCCGTCTTCAATTTCCCCGTCGGCTACACGGCATCATCCTCTCCTTATCCTCTACATGACCGTCACCACGAGATGCTGCATCAGTCCGTGAACCCGTTTTTGCTTGAAGCAGATAAATCACTCGTATACAAATAACCAAAAGATATCGTCGCTCGTCACGTCGTCATCGTACACAAGGTCGGCCCATTCAGCCGACCGTCTCCAGCCCGCAGAGAACTTTTGTCCATCCCGACGCTCCCATACCGCCTCTTCCAGCTCCTCGAGAGGGATCGTCCCTCGTTCATGCAGCCTCCCGTCACTCGGAATATGCCACCGTTATCTTGCCATGTCACCACGGCGACCACGTGACACATGTCCCTCATAGAGACTCCTCGAGGGCCACCAGGTCCCGGAATCCCTCCTTCCACCGCTTCGTCTGCTCCGGCGTCGTCTTCGGCAGGGGACTGCGGCAGTCTCCCCCGTAGCCCATCCACGCCTGCAGCCCGGCCTTGACTCCCACCACACCGCCTTGAATCGCCGTCCAGTCGCCTTGTGAGACCACCTCCTGCATCTTTTGTGCTTCCGTCACCTGCCCATCCCGGTACAGCTCCATGGTTCGGAGGCACGCCTTCGGCGCAATGTTGGCCAGCCCAGCGAGGATGCCGTGTCCGCCGGCCGCCAGCGACGGGATCAAAAAGTCGGCCGACCCGGCCAGCACGAGGAACTCGGGATGTCCTGCGTCGTATACGCTCGAGAGCTTGCGCGTGGCCGCCACCACTCGGTTCAGTTTCCCCGTGTTTCCGCACGTCAGCTTGACGCCGGCAATGTTGGGGTGCGCAGCCAGCGAGATGACAATGTCCGACGACAGATCCAGACCGCCCACGGCACCGGGGAAGTTGTAGATGATGATGGGGATGGGGGACTTGTCCGCCACTGTCGTGAAATATTCCACTATCGTTTCCGAGGCCGGGGCAAACAACGTGGCATAGTAGGACGGCGGTAGCACCAAGGCGTAGTCGCCGCCGGCTTCCCAGGCTTCTCGGCAGTGCTGGATCGTCTCGCGGGTGCTCTGGCTACCACAACCCACGATGATGGGCATGTGCCCGAAGCCACCCTCGCTCAATGCCGCTCTCGTCGTGGCGGTGACGAGCTGTCTCTCCGCGTGAGTCAAATGGACCGCCTCTCCATTGGAGCCTTGCGTTGCGAGGCCCGTCACACCAGCTCGTGCCAGTCGCACAGCATGAGCGGCAATGGCAGATGTGTCCACGTCTTCCGTTCCCGGCTTGAAGAAGCACATGGTTGGAACATAGACGCCAGGAACAAGGGGTCGACTGTCCCGAGATCCCACGTGCATCGGGTGGTCATCCACAGAACTACTGCTGGGGGATGATGGAATGTCTGAGGAGTCAAAGCCATGGTGAGAGCTTGAGTGCCAGTAGTTGGCCCTGAAGCCGTTGGAGAAAGACCCGACTGGGGAGGGTGCGTCGTTGTGAGGGGCCATGCTTGGATAGACCTGAGGGTAGGGAGAAGTGTGTGAGTTTGAATGATGAACTGCCAGAGAGATGAACGAGTACGTCGCACAGACGAGAGGAGTCTAGAAAGGAGGCAAACGAGTTCTTGAGGACAACGATGAGAAGTTGCTGGTTTGAACGTGATACCTACTCAACCAAGGCAGGGACCTCGGGTTATATAGTCACTCGGACCTCCATGGCTGACGGCTTGAAGTCATCTTAGCCTCACTTGGTCCCGCCCAAGTGTCCCTCACGGCCTACTAGGTAGCGTTTCGTGGGCGCGGGATGGTCTGGGGAAGTCACATTCATGCTGAGTTGTATCCAGAAGTTGACATAACACCGACCTCTCCGCACACACGGTGGGTCGAAGGAGTGCACATCGCTCACCCAACTCAGACACGCCAAGCAAAGCACTCTCGTCAGAAGGAACGGCACTCCTGAGATTGGTTCAGATGTGATTCGCTCCGCATTAGTGCGTCCGAGTCCTCGTTGCCCCTCATGGGGAGTGACGAGGTACCGTGGTCATGATACGACACAGCCTGCAAACTAGGGCCTCATGAGCTGCAAGTTGATGTAAATCTGGGGTCGAGGGTCCATACAGCAGACGGGAATTACTGTCCAAGTACCTCAGCTGGCAAGCTGGACCGTGGGGGTTAGTGTCAGGCTGTATGTCAGAGTTTGTCAATATTGGGCTGGCTGAGCATGAGCTTCTCCAAAACTTGCAGGAGTTGGAGCTGGTTGCAGAGCCTGGTCAGGATCATCGCCTGTTCGATGCTGTGCCTGACCAGCAGGTGACCACTCTCGGAAACACCATCACTTCGAGTGGCCAATCCAGCGTCCTGCATGGCCGGTCCCGCCGGTCTGGATGCAACGGTGCATAGCTTCGCTGGGCAGGCTGCCTCCGTCACAGGTCCAACCGACACCACGGGCGAATGGTTGCATCTTTGCCCAGGCTTGGCCGAGTCCGGTTTCTCTTCAGGGGCAATAGAGCCTTGGTTCGACAGCACTCGGACAACAGCTGATGTCCAAGCCTCGTGTAACCGACTCGGCGAGCCCAACTGAGTTCCCGTCGGCACGTCGGTCGACTTTCTTCAAACGGCCAACACTCACGAGTTGAGCTGTACCGTCAAAGGGGCTATGTGAGTCCATGTGGCCACCCCACGTGAGCATACAATATGCATCAGGTCGCATACGGTGTTAGAGTTGCTGCACAGCGAAAGGCCTCAAGGCTAGTTGTCCGTCTCCCCAGCGGCATCCGGGGCCCCGCGAGAGCGTGCCGGCCTCGCGGAGGAGTCCATGGGTTGGTGGCCAGGCTCCTTCTCCAACTGTGCCCAGAAATGGCTTGCTGATGCGCATTAGCTCTTGCCATGTCGTGGTCAGAAAGATGGACTCGTGACCCGGGTTCCATGGATCCCGATGTTTCCTGTCGTGGATAACCCCGCATTGGCAGTGGTGTTGTATGTACTTACTGTATGTATCTGGTACATGGATAGACTGGGAGTCTAGCTTGCCTCAGCGGTATGGATCCAGGGTTGACAAGTTGTGTCCTGATCGGTGTGGGCGAGAGATACGAACCGTCTTGGTGCCCGACTTGTCGTGGCCGTCTCTGCCTCGTGAAGCAGATGCAAATCAAGGTTTTGACAAGACTGAGATGGCTGAGCTGGCACCTTTTCAACGAATGGTCATAATCACGTGAACTGAGAAAGTATGGGTGAGGTGGAAGGAGTCACGAAGAGCCTCCTCCCCAATTCTCCTCCTGCCACTTGTTGGGTGTGTTAGGCTGTGGTGGAAACAAGGCAAGTGCGAACTACGACATTGCTACCTATTTGGCAGGAGCTGTCACTTCAACAAATGGTGTGGGGTAAGAGCGAATCTCCAGGTTTGGGGGCAACCAAGACAACCTCCTCCGCGCGGGGCAAGAGAATTCCATGTCCAGCTTCCTTCCTCCATCATCATCACTGCGGCGGCTGCCAAGAAGTCCTTGTGATTATCAACAAGCACATTGATCCTTTTGTTTTGCCTCTTTCTCGCTTCTACCTCGAAAGTTCCTCCGTCCCCCTGCCAGCTCGAACGCCATCTCGTGCTCTTATCAACCCCCAATCCTGGCTTTTCTCTCTAGCTCCCCCACCATGGCCGAAATCCTGTCCCGTCGCTTTCGCGGTTGCGGCTGGACTAGATAGCCGAGTCCCAAGGTCCCTTGGACTCGTTCTCTCCCAAATGCCTCCCTTCTCCTCACTCGGAACTCCTCCTTCCTGCCGATCCCGTCATCCATTATCAATCTCTCTTCTCCACCTGAGCTGCGCAGCTCGGTTCAGACACTTTTCGAACCAGGGAAAATGCCCCCATCCCCACTCCTCCTCCTCCTCGACTGTCCAGACGAGTCCACAACCCGGCGTGTTCCGGCCTTGGAGCGCGGCATTTTGCATCTGATTCACACTGAGAACTCCCGGTCACCCTGACTTGACCGCCATGGTTGCAGCGGTGAAAAGAATTGAGGCCTGAATGCCCTCACTGTCCGAGGGCGGGCCCAGCCTGCAATGTATGTATGTACGGTATTGTTGGGGGTGGGCCTCCAAATCTGGGGAGCGGAGGAGACCTTCTCACGACTTGCTTCACATGTCCGAGCAAATAACTGCCTTGCAGCACGTACCGGTACATAGCTACTTGAGGCTCCATTCCATGGCATGCCTTGAACGTTGTCATCTCACGAGAGGCAGGGGCGAGTCTGGTGATGCTGTGGTGCTGCCTTGCCATCCTTTCATGCAGCCACGACTCCACAGCCGACTATACTCTACCGACATGGAGACTACCAACTATTTCCCCTCACTGTCGACTTCTTGTGCTGAAGATACGCGAGTGAGGCTATGTTGACTTGTTAGCTATGACGACTTCGCTCGTCTTCTTGTCGTGCCCTTGACCCGAGGATGGGACTCTGTTATCACGGCGGTTGCATAAGTCCGCGGCAACTCGAACAAGCTTGTCAAGACTCAAACGTCGAGCGTGCATGACGCAATATGCCGGTAATCATGCAGGGAACCAGAAAATGACTCTCAAAGCTCTCAATTGAAACATATGTCGAAGAAGAAAAAGGCCTGCTGACAGTAGCACCTGTTGACGTCGTAAACTCATGTCCCCGCCGCAAGCGAGGATCCAACCAACCCATTCCTCAACTCCAAAGCCGGCTGATGGTAAGCCAATGCGCCCAGTAATCAATGAACAAACAACTATCATACAATAACTAATTCATCGTCGTCATCCTCGAGCGTGACCTGCCGCTCCACAAGATCGTTGCCTAGGCTCTCCCGTCCCGCCTCGCGGATTCCCTTCTCCGTCACAAACCGCGTCTTCTTCCGCACCGGTGGTACGTCCTCCTTGCGGAGCTTTTCGCCTTCTTTCATTTTGGACAGCTTGTCCTTCAAGTTGCTGCCCCATCCGAACCCAGACGTCCGGCTGCTGGCCACGGAGCCCGCCTGGGAACTCTCGGGGCGCTTGCGCTTGATCGGACTCAGGTGAATCTTCGACCCTCTCGTCAGGAGCCCCAGGGATTTTGCGTCCAGCCTGGCTGGCTCTTCGTCAAGCACCTGGGAGCTCGATGCTTGTTCGGACGATATCATGGAGCTCGACACGTCGTTGGCCCGGCTTCCTGAGCGTGCCATGTATTCCCTACCGGCTCCGCTGCCCACTTTCCCGAGCTTTCTCATCATCTCGTGTTCCTTCTCCTTGGCCAGCAGGTTCCTCTTCACGAACTCGGCCTTGTCTTTGTGGTCCGCTGGAGTTCTGTCCTTGCCATCCATGATATCAGCCGGGCACATGGTGCGGGACATAAACCAGCGGGATTTGGTATCCCAATCGTACTGCCCCTTTTCCTTCTTCTCCGGCTCACCCTTGCCTTTGTAGCCATGGACTTCTCTCGAGTTGAATTTCCTTGTGCCGAAACTGGAACTGTTCATTTCCACTCGGGTCGCCCGTTGTTTCTGGACGGCCTCATTCGAGTGGTATTCGCAGTAGTGCGTTCTCTTCCAGTTGACCCAGGTGCCACACAGCTGCCCATCTTTCTTCATTGTTTGGCAGTAACCTAGGTCACGGGCTTTCCCAATCTCCATGATGGAATCCGCATCTGAGCTGATGACGAGGCTGAACTTGCCGGTGTCCTGTCTACCAGGTGGGGGCGGCATGATGGTTGGGTTGAGAATTGCTATCACAGTCCCTTCCGTCAGCTTCCAGAACCGCTTAAACCCAGAGTTGAAAAGAAACAGATCCAGTTCCCATTGGAGGTCGACCAGAGTCATGACCATGTATTTTCCTCGGTCTTCGCCTCCGTTCTTCGTAGGCTTGTGAGAGCGTGGATCCGATTTCTTGGCAAGGATTGCGAAAATGACAACGTCTTGTTCAATGTCTGGGAGGGCAAAGTCCGGGGCTTTGACAACTTTGAGAAGAGTTTTGATGGTGAAGTGCTTTTTCCCTGTCACTTGTCGAGCGAGGACAGTATGTGGCAGAATGCGTTTGGAAAGATGGAAGGTGGAATATGGATCGAATGCAGTCGCCTCTGCCTCCGGGACGTCACCTGGGGCAGGCTTTTTGGTTCTGGGCTTCTTGGCGGTTGCCGTAGCTGCGCTCGGAGCCGCGACGTTCTTGTCTGATGTTGCGCGAACACTCGGGGCTGTGTTGCTTCGTTTCAATCCTCCCGTAGTCGGCAGATTGTCCGGCATGATCTCGTGCCTGGAGAAAGACGTGGCCTGGAGAGGTTCGTCGGGTATTTCGACCACGTTTCTCTTATACATGTCCATCTCTTGCTGGCCAATTCCGAAAGCAGTTGACCTCATCTTTTGGATCTTCTCTTGCCTCTCTTGTCTAGACGTTTCTTCGGTCCTTGCAGATGCGAGCCGCTCGTTGAACGTGAGTGGCCGCGCGGTCTCCGACGATGACACACTGGTCGTTGTTCTGGACCTCCTCAGATATCCTCCAGTCGGTGCCGCGTCGCGTCCGATCTGCGAGTCTTTGTAGTTCGGTGCTCGCCTAAGAGATATGTCCTTGGCTGTCAATCCTTTGTCGATTCCAAGAAGCACTCTGCTGGGAGAGGTCTGGACTAATTGTGGATTCGTCTTTCGGATCGGGGAGACGGGTATTTCGATGTGCTTTTGCGGTGCTGACGTCGATACCGAATGTGTGGTAGGCCCTATCGGTGGCTTTGGGTGAGTTGCGCGTTGTCGTCCGTCCGCCGAGATGGCCAGCTCTGAGGTAGTAGCGTCGAGGCTATCAAGTCCATCCTCGGGTGCCTTTTTCGACTTGGCATTTTGCATTTTCTTCAGCTTCAGCCGAGCCTGGATCTCCTGGAGCTTCAACTGAAGCGTCTCTTCGTCCTCGTCTTCGTCATCATCTTCGCCGTCTCCGTTCATCGCCTGAAGCAGGTTCACTGCGGGGAGGTTGCGAGTTCTCCTAGAGGGCGATGGCGAGGGAGGTGTTTGGTCCAACATTTTCTTATATCGCTCGCGACCTTTCGGAGTGCTGCACAGAGCTTCGTGGGGAGATCGAGGGGGCCATTGTGGCTCGTTTGGCGGGGGAGCTAGAGAAGATACCAGCACATGTCAGACTTTTCTTGTGCTACGACGAGGGAGAAGAAATCAGATAATGATGACAGCATCTAGAGCTTACCTGGAGGCATTTCGGGGGCGCAGATTCAATTCTGCGGTCGAGTAGCTCGGCGTGGGATTGACCAAAACACAGAGGCGGGTGCCCGAACTTTACAGTGGTCAGCTTCGGCGTGGGTGTCGCTGTCGCATGCGCAAAGCTCCAGGGAGAGTGATGCCCAGATGGAAGAGCGACACAGCCATCCAGGCAACGATAAGAAAGGCGTGGTGGATAGCAAAAGACAATCAAGATGGACAAGAGATGGAGAGAAATGCTGAGATTGCGTGAGTGTCTATGCGGAGAATGTTTGAAGCGTCCTAATATTGTAGCAAAAGCATCCAGGATTGTAGTCCCAGCACTCGCATCGAGGCTCCTCTCACCGTCGGTTTGGGAAATATCTGGGGCTGGTACCAGGGGAGGGAGGGTCCGAGTTTTGTGGCGAACGCAGGCATTGGGTGGAAACTGCGAAGCACCATTCGCACCTGCCAAACGGGTGCCGGACCTTCTGATCTGCTACGAGAGCGACGCGCTTTGCTCACCCT
This sequence comes from Thelonectria blattea, assembly GCA_024115155.1. Classification (NCBI taxonomy): domain Eukaryota; kingdom Fungi; phylum Ascomycota; class Sordariomycetes; order Hypocreales; family Nectriaceae; genus Thelonectria; species Thelonectria blattea. Next base: position 22,389 of record JAMQMW010001597.1, read on the forward strand.
TAACGCGTCTAACGTGAGGGCTCTATAATTTCCCAGACGCCAATTCCCATCACTCGCAAACACGGCGCAACTTCAATTGCCAACAGTCTCTCCTTATCCAAACATCAACTCTTCACTTGCCAACCAACGACATTCATTTGCCCCTCCTTCACATCAAACTTGCCCACCTCCTACCATCATCATGGCGAGGACCCGGTCAACCAAAGCCGCTGCGGCAGACTCAAAGACGTCGACAAAGTCCCAGTCGACGAATGCCTCTTCCAAAATCGCCCTGCCGCCCCAGTCGGAGAATCCCTCCAAGATCTTCATCCTCCCCTCCAAAGCTACCCCCGACGCCCGAATCGTAACCCTACCCAACCCAAGGCACTCACGGCCTTCTCGATACCTAGTATGTCCAGAGACGGGCATCTGCGAGTTCACAAAAGTTGCGGCTCCCAAGACAACGCCACGCAGCTGGTTGATCGAAACTCCGCCACCTTCTCTCGAAGCAGGGGCAGAGACCGATTCAGATGCCTCCCAAAAACAGGCTTCAGTTTCCACCGGCCAGGAACTTTACCTGGCCACCCCCCTCGATCCTCTCTTCCTTTGTCTTCCTGCCTTGACTGATGCGAAATCATCCAAGGACTCGAGCGATCAGAAGCGCATGTTTCTTTCCAGCGACGATCACTTTGAAAAGCTTCCCGAGGTATCACACCTCTCTGAGATCATGCGCTGGCCCAAGACGCGTGCTCTGATAGAGCGACGAATGGGCGCGATCTGCGATACCGTAGAAGCAGGCGACGAGATCATGTTCCGACTAGACGAGAAGAAGGTCCTCTCTGCAATTCTGGACAAAGCCACGAAAATGAGCGACGGCGGGCTTCCCCCAAGCATGGACGACAAGTTCGTGAAGAAGGCGCTGGAGGCGCCAATTCTGATCCAGAAGCGAGAGATGAATCGTGGCGAGGTGGTAACAACCTCACATACCGACTCCCAGGCGACAACCCCTTCAGTTGAATCCGCCGAGTCCCAAACAACTTCCGCATCAACAGAAGCTGCAGCATCCTCCGCTTCACAGCCGTCTACGGCAGCCACTTCATTTACCGAAGAGCCCACCGTCTCGGATGATGTCGTCAGTGCGATGCAGGCATCGCCTGAGATTATCCAGCTTCAGCGATTAAGGGTCGCCTTTAATTTCATTTGCTCCAATTACGTCGCGTCGGCCCTAGCTGCCCGGCTGCAGGAGGCTCTCGCCAAAGCGGGCGCAACTTCGGTCGATTTCTCGCCCTTGGACGACTATCTAGCCAGACTTGCCAAGCTACGAGCAGAGGCTCTGGCAGCTCGGTCAGTGGGTGACTATACTAGAAAGCACGGCCGCGATGAGGAGGAGGAGGAGGCGCGTGCTGAGAAGAAGAAGAAGATGGAAGAAGAGAAGAAGAAGAAGGCCTCGGAAAGTCGAGGAGTCCGGGAACTGAAAAAGGTCAACACCAAGGGCATGAAGAAAATGAGCGACTTCTTCAAGAAGAAAGCATAGCCACATCCGGGCTTGTGTATTTTGGGTATCTGAGACGAAGGAGATATTGCGCAACCGCGAGGCGATAGCCTGTTACTGAATTCATCAAGCACCTCGAGGCCGCCCCCTACCTATCCCAAAGCCTCTACCTATTTTGGATGCACCGCGACCCGATGGTATGCTCGACGTCTCTGAGAAGTAGCTGGAGCTCGTGCTGGTGCCGCCTCTTGAAGTTGCTCGTCCTCTTCCGCGCACTCCCCTCGCGCCACGAGAACCACGACCAGGCGCTGCTGCCGCCAACCTCCGTTTTTCTTCCTCCTCTTCCCGACGTCGACGGAGCTCGTCTCGCCTCTCCTCCTCCTCGGCAGCTCTCCTCTGAGCAGCCAGCTGCCTCTGGAGAGCCTCAGCCTCTTGCTCAGCGACGTCCTCGGTTGCGCCCTTGAAGCTAGGGTCTAAAATTAATCGTTGATTGTGTTCGGTCTGCGAAAGTATCCGGGTCCAGCTGTTGAGCAGGACTGAAGCATTGTTTACGGTTTTGGATACAGTCTAGAATAGCGGTCAGTAGGGATTGCGGGTACACAAGGACCACCAGTTGGCGCATACATCCATGTTGCCCCCGGCTCGTTCCAGGGTAGCTATTACCCCTTCGATAGCCTCATTGATGTTCCGAACTCCCTCCAATTCCTTTCGCAGGGCAGCCTCATGATCGATGGGGTCGGTGGGACGGTCTTGAGCCGAGGGAGTCTTTGGTGTTCTGGGAGTCTTGGGCGTTCGCGGTCTCGAAGTTGTTGGTGGGGCATTGCCTCGGCTGGGCGAGTCCCAAATGTCCGACTCTGTAAATTGCGTTGTGTCGTCGGCCATGGCGAGGGTCAGCTGCAGACGAGACAAGTGGTGGATTGGACGGAAGGGAGCTAGAGGCCTCGCTGGCAAGCTTCGCGGCAAGCTTCGCGGTCAAGATTCGTGGCCAAAGGGGTGGTAGAAAAGTATCGTTCAAATGGTTCAAATCAACAAAAAAGGGACGTATGCTGAGTGAACACAAGTGCGGAGTCGAAAATGTCTGCGAGGGGTTGAACACTGTGACCGAGGAGTGACGTTATGCAAGCAAGGTATGCAAGCTGCCATGCACGGCGGAGGCCGATAAGATAGGGAGCTGGCGGGTGGAGGTTGCCAGGCAAGTGCGGTCGCAAAGTCGGACATGCGCTGGAGTGTTGTGTTTCGTGTTTTGTTTATGATGCGCTCGTGGCTTTCAGCTGTTTGGCTTTGCTCTGTGTTCGACTCTGCATGCAAGTGGGTTAAATTGACCAGTTAGTGAGGGGCAAGGGCGACAGGCTTGGCTTGATACCCAACCAGTGAGCGAGCGGCGACCCAACACGGTACGTACCTCTCCCGAGTCAACAGAGGGCGCATAAATGATTGGACGCGGCAAGTCGCGAAACAAACGCGCTTCGAGCCTTGGACGCGTTGTGCAGAAGGGGTTTCGGTGGGTCCCGGCCCGAAATTTGGCCATCCAAGGGGCGTTAAAGTGGGTGGCTGGTGGACGCTTTAGGGCTACAGGGTAAGAATACAAAGCGACAGGTACTCCCACCCCAGCCACGTCTCTCCCTTCGGGTCCCCCCATTCTCTTTGTTTAGATGTCAACCTTACGTCCATCAACACAAACAAACAACTCTGCCTTTTCCATCATCACAATATTCTCAACCACGACTGCGCATCACAATTCATCTCCCGTTGCCGACTCCTACTGTTCCCGACACCGATTCCGACAATCCAGACACTTTTCATTTCTTGCAAACGACATTTTGCGACGAGTGATTGATTGGCACCACTGCGCCTGACTCTTCAGACCTTGCTTCTTCTGGCAAACCAGTGAATCACCTTCCGGCGCAACAACATCCCAACATCTCGACAGGACGCAAAGGACCTTAGCAAAAAAGACCAGCGATTGCTCGAAGCAGTACCCCGCTTCCACAACCATTCAAAATGGCGACTGCTTGTGATGGCTCAATCACGCCTCCACCACCGGTTGGCATCCGCACACCTCCAACTCCTCGTCTCGGCTACCACGACAACTGGGAGCCTTTTACCCCTCGTAAGTCTGCCCGACTTTCGCAACAACGCGCGCGCACCCCATCACCAAACGGATCGCGCATCAAGCCACAGTCACCACGCACCGTAAAGAAGTCGAGCAAACAAGCCGCCGCTTCACCGATGCCTTCGCCAACGAAGAAGCGCCAGCCCGCCATGGATGCCGTTCGTCGCGCATCGGCTTCTCTGACTGCCGAGAGCTCTCATGCCGCCTCCGCCCTCGGACTCGACAAGTCTTCATCCCTGCGCCCTACCCGGTCATCCGCCAGTCTTGTGGGAGGCATGCTGCCAACGCCATCCAAAACCCCTCAGAAGCCACCGAATGAGAAGACGACTACGAAGATCAAGTCCATCGCTCGAAACCTTTTCCCATCTCAGGCCGAGGCCGATGTGATGCCTCCTAGCCCCAAGAAGCGACGTGCCAAGAAGTACACGGGCATCTCCCTGGAGAGCTTCACGGCTGAGGATATTGAGGAGCCGATTGAAATCTTCACCGATTCTCAGGACCGAATCCCATCCAGGGATACCAGAGGGTCTAACCCATTCTACGGAGACGCTGCTGCTGCACCCGAGCCTCCCAGGCGCCGAAGCAAACGCCGCCAGGTTAACATTCCCGGTGAGGGCGTCAAGACTATTGACGAGGCCTCCAGTCGCGAAGATGGAATGGTTTACGTATTGTAAGTTGATGGTGATTCATCTCATTCTGATCGAAACTAACTCTATTTCAGCCGCGGCAAGAAGTTTTTCCGCAAGTTCTCGGACCTCGACAACGAGGATTTGGAGGAGCTTGAGGATGAGGAGAACAGCGACGAAGCAAGACTTGCCCGCCCTCTCACTCGCTCTTCCATCAAGCCACGTCTCCTCTTCCAGGCTGCAAAGACGCAACAAATGATTGACGAAGAAGAGGCTGCCACTGACGTCGAAGAAGACGTCGAAGAGGAGCAAACCGAGGAGGAGGCCGAGATTCCGGAAGTGCCGGTGCCCCAGACTCCCGCTAAGCGCCGGGTCAGCAAGCATGCCGCGACTCCGGAAGCGCCCAAGTTTGCACCTGTTTCACCTCCGGACACCAGACGGACCACCAGGTCTACCAACAAGCTTGTGGACACGCCAATCAAGGGACGAAGCAAGTCGAGCCCTTTCGATTCATGGCGACGAACCAAGGAACACAAGGCCTCAGGCGCGCAGAAACGACATGCCGAGAGCCTCACTTCGGAGAGCGCCAAGCGCACACGAACCTAGGTTGTTTGATTACCGCCTGACATTTTGGCCAAAATGGTTTTTACATGCGTTGTCTGTTTTTACATGGTCCTTCTTAATTATCTCGGTTGCACCCTGATGTCGCATGGGTCTCACTTGAGGCGTCCAGACTGTCCGCTTGATGGCGAGTCTGGCCAACCGACTTTTGATTCATTCTCGACGTCACCGTTGCTCCCTCGACCTGGGAACGAAAACTGAAAGCGGGGTTGGTTTTTTTTTGGCGTTGAGGTTCAAATGGAAATTGTCAGGGTCTGAACTGACACAATATGGTCTTTCTTTCGGGGATTTTTGTTCTTTGTTTCTTGAAAGGAATGAAAGGAAGCTGGAATGGTTGAAAGAACAGCAGCCAAGCAAGGGTCGGATTGCGAAATGAAGGATGACACAGACGAGGACTGAAGAAATGAGCGAATGGGATGGATGGTTGACATGGAAGTAGCCTGGTTTGAACCGGCACGAGTATTCATAGATGCGTCGAGGTTTCATGAGTCCTGCTTTAGCTTTATTTTAGGTAGCCCGCACGAATCAATAAATGAAGTTGCGAATTTATAGTGTTCGTAGAGTGTACCGTAATTTGTGACTCCTTTGTTAGACGTACCGCTTAACCAGGTAAAAGATGATTTGATCTGTTATTTGATGCATTTCCAGGAAGCGGTTATCTGAGATGGCGAGACGAAACCAGCAGGAACTGAGGTAATAATGTGCGGGCTTCGTCTTGCCGTTTTACTCAATATCCCTAGTCTTTCATTCCACTGATAGACGATCACTTTCTCGGATCCTTTTTCTTTCTCTCCCATTACTTGCTTGGGAGATTTGGTGCAAGCTTGACTGAAAAATTTCCAAGGCAATGTTGAGTCCTTCGGCCATTTTTCTTCCTGGACCCGCAGAAGTAACCTACGGTATTTATGATGCCCCACGTTGGCCCCTCACTTGCAGCGTCCGGTTTACCTCAGTTTTGCCGCCGTCTGCTTGCGTGCCCAACATCAGTTATTTCTTGTGATATTCCTTATTCACCCCGTCGAAACCAGTTATTTATGCGGTAGACGAGGCAATTGTTCTTCGTCTGCCCACTCTTCTCTCCTCTTCTCTTCATCTTGCCGTCCCTCACTCTCTCAACTCCTCGGCACAGCTTACCCTAAATCCAAGATGCACATCCTCGTCAGCAACGACGACGGCCCCCCGTCGCCTCACTCGTCGCCCTACGTGCACTGCCTGGTCAAGAAGCTCCAGGCGGCCGGGCACGTCGTCTCCGTCTGCGTGCCGCACACGCAGCGCTCGTGGATCGGCAAGGCGCACATGATCGGCCAGACGCTGAAGCCCTCGTACTACCGACCCGGCAAGGCCGTCCACGGCGAGGACTCGGAGGGAACGATCCACCACCGGCCCTCGCCGTCGGGGGACGTCGAGGAATGGATCCTCATCGACGGGACTCCCGCGTCTTGCGTGCAGATTGGGCTTCACCACTTCTTCCAGGACCGGGGACCCGTCGATCTGGTCGTCAGCGGGCCAAACTACGGGAGGAACACGACGGCCGTGTTCGCCTTGAGCTCGGGGACCATGGGCGCGGCGTTGGAGGCGGCGGTTTGTCAGCACAAGGCTATTGCGCTGAGCTTTGCCTTCTTCACTAGGAACCACGATCCCGTCATCATCGAGGCGGCGTGTCGACACAGTGTTAGGGTGATTGAGGCTTTGTACAAGAACTGGCCCACCGACGGGAGTGCCGACTTGTACAGCGTCAACGTGCCGCTGGTGGAGGGCATCGAGTCGAACAAGACGGTGTTTACCAGCATTCTGCAGAACTACTGGCGAGAGGGCGGTTGTTTCCAGGAGATCCAGGGCGAGTCTGGTGACGGGAACGAGGAGGAGGAGAGGATACGAGAGGGCATCGACGGCGAGGTCGAGGACGGAGGAAAGGCCGAGGGTGCGAGGAGCGGACATGTTCACAAGCACTTCAAGTGGGCGCCAAAGTTCACCGACGTGTACAAGAGCGTCGAGGAAGCCGGCCCGGGCAATGACGGATGGGCTGTCAAAGAAGGCCAGACAAGGTGAGTGATGGTCCCCTAGGCCATTTATATATGGTAACCGTACTGACAAACTTTCCCAGCGTCACTCCTCTAAAAGCAAACTTCATGCACAACGTCGGCGATTTGAATGAGAAGGAGCTGCAACTGTAAGTGTGTTTCCCCCCCGAGGTTGCTGGTCATTTTTGGTGTTATCTAGGGCATGGTGGTGTGGCCGGAGATTTGGATAGCAGCATTTTGCATGAACTTTTCTTTGGGGGTATTTTACGGGGGAGAGTATATCTTTTTCCAAAATAGATCTCATTCTTACTCGCATGCTTCGCAGTCCAAGCCAGCCAGTGGAAACCTCCAACTCCAAGACTGAAGTCGAGATTCCCCTTCGACTGAGGGGGGATGATGCCGAAAAGGCCAAGAAAGCGCCCATCCAAGCCATCGTTTCGTACGAGGACTCGTACGTGCAGCCCCTCATCCTCGCCGCCCTGGATGCCCTCCTCCCCAAAGGGACCGTCAACATCTTAACCGACGTGCCCGCCGTCGAGGATGACGAGGGCCTCATGTCCAAGTTGAACCTCTCCCCGGACGCTCGGGTCCTGCAAATCACCGACTACGAGTCTATCGACTTCGAGTACGCCGGTGCGCACGACAAGACCTCTCTCATCAACAGCTACATGATCCGCAAGGCGCTCATCCGGAAGCACTACCTCTCGACGACGGTCGACCACTGGGTGGCCAAGAACCCGACGAGCGTGCTCCGGGGGCACGTCAAGCGCACCGAGGCCTTCGAGGTCGACTACGCCGAGTTTCTGGACGACGCCCTGGTCGAAGCGTTTGATCTCCGGGAGAGCATGGATCGGAACGAGGCGCTGGGCGAGGATGACGACGACAAGAAGGAGTGGTGGATTCTGAAGCCTGGTATGAGTGATCGCGGGCAGGGGATTCGCCTGTTTAGTTCCATGGATGAATTGCAGACCATCTTTGACGGCTGGGAGGAGGATCAACCCGACAGCGATGACGAAGAGGAAGACGGCACCGAGGCCAAGGGAGAAGACGACGAAGACCGCGAATACATCACGACCTCGCACCTCCGACACTTCGTCGCCCAACCCTACATCCACCCACCCCTCCTCCTCCCCTCGGGCCCCTCGCCCAACCACAAATTCCACATCCGCACCTACGTCCTCTGCGTCGGCAGCCTCGCCATCTACGTCTACCGCCCGATGCTCGCCCTCTTCGCCGGCAAACCCTACTCCCCCCGGGGCTCTACTGACCACGACATGGAATCCTTCCTGACAAACACCTGCCTCCAGGGTTCGCCCAATGCCAACGCCGTCCGCCCCTTCTGGGACCTCCCCTTACCCGCGGAAGCCCACGAGGACGTGTTCAAGCAGGTGTGCGCCGTGGCGGGCGAGGTCTTCGAGGCGGCGGCTAGGGCCATGCCGGTGCACTTCCAGGCGCTGCCGAATGCGTTTGAGGCGTACGGGTTGGATTTCTTGGTGGATGAGGGGGGGAGGGCGTGGTTGTTGGAGGTTAATGCTTTCCCGGACTTTAAGCAGACGGGGGGGGATTTGAGGGATGTCGTGGGGGGGTTTTGGAGGGGGGTTGTGAAGTGTGCTGTTGTGCCGTTCTTTGGTGTTGAGGTTGGGGAGAGGGAGGGAGAGGGGGAGCAGGAGAAGGAGGATATGGTTTGTGTGAAGAGGGTTGATTTGGGTAGAGGGTAGGTTGGTAGGAGGCTACGATTTGGGTGATTTACGAGGATATCGTACATGGCATCTCATGGCATCACCTATATGGGCATATCGTACACAGGACCGACTTAGCCCACAAATTAGACATAGGGTAGGCAGGTAGACGAGTCACATAACAAAAGCATTCTCTCTTGTTTCCCCAAAGCACACAATTCCCGGTGGCACCGCAACCGAACAAAAAGCACGAGAACGATACCTCCAAGTCGTATGACACGTAGTAACCATCGCAATCCCCCCCTCCTTCCCCCAAAAGGCGACGTCAGCGGGCGTGGATCCATGCCCCTTGGCTGTTTTTGCATAGCCCACCACCCTCATTTCGCAATCTGTAAGCAACATGCTCAAATGCCCGTGAGGTTTTCGTTGCTGCAGACTTGGGTGGTCGGGTAGTGACTAGTAGCTATGGAGTATAATCCGTGCTAGATCAAGGGCGCGCAAATTTACAATATCGACCAAGTTTCCCTCCAAAGACCGCTAGTAATCGAGCATACCCGGCCCGGGGAACCATCGGCACCGAGATTGCACGGAGACGAGGGGAGCATGCACGACAAAACAAAATACGCCCGTTCTGAGCGCGCGGGGGGCCTTGGGCAAAACTGGGTTCTGCCTTCTTTCAAAACTGGGGATATGGTTGAAAGAGGGCGAGTTGAGTTGCTCGCTTTCCGGGCATAGCCACGATTTAGGTGGATATAATATGGGCGGCGAGCGAGCGAGTTTGCGAGGTGTGGGAGTCGGGGACAAGCAAGAAAGATGCAAGGCACCTCTTTTTTTTTTTTT
>JAMQMW010001597.1:31847-68134 GCA_024115155.1 Thelonectria blattea
CTGGCAGAAAGGAGGCAGTGCTGTAAATGTGTGGTGGATAATTCTCCATGCACACATGCGAGGCGGTCCGAGGTCAGAAAGGCAAACGGCTCAGAAGTCGTTGACTGGATGTGATTGCCTCGTCCGAGTGACCGTGATGGGCTCTCGGGCGGCTCTATGGTCCTGGTGCCTTTGCCCTTTGGGATTGTATGAGTGTCCTGCCCTCCTGGACCAATGGTTTCCGGACCATTTCCCAGCCGAGCGCCTTTATTGGGGGAGAAAAAGGCCGTGGCTGTTTCATTGGCTCATGTGCCCCTCGACAGCCGCTGCAAGTGGGATGCTGCTTAATCTCTTACACGGGGTCGGGCATATCCCGTGTATTCCGTTCCGGATCGTCCATATGCCTTGTTAGACACGGCTGAGCCCGGTTCCAAATATCAGAACTTTTCGGTACAACAGTTTGCCGTGGGACTTGGTTCTGTTCTCTTTTGCCCAAGTTGATGCTCGTTTCTGATAGACATCTTCTCGAGATACTCGGCGTGTACCAGATCAAGGTTGTCGGAACTTCTCAAACAAACTCTCGGAACCCGTCATGCTCATACTCGAGACACGCAGCATAACTCGTTGCAGATCCGTCTTCACAGCCCCAAAGACGGATCATGCTCTCCAAAAGACCATCACTCAACGAGAAAAGTTCCTCAACGTCTTTGGTGGCTTAGAGGCTTCATCACCCGCGGCCGGCAGCCTCCGTTGGCTAGCGAGATTGGAGTTGACTGCTTTTGCACAGGCCTTGGCCGGTGGAGGAAGGGTGTCGTGATAGTCACGTCGAGATGGAAACCAAGTTGGTTATACCTTGCTCTCGTGACTGGCGTCGTGGCTTAGAGAAGCTTTGTGTCGTTGCTCCGCAAGACGACTGGCCCACGTTGACTCTCAACGAGACTATTTCACCGTATATTGCCTTTTTCGTCGTCACCATGTGTTGTGCAAGGCACCAACATCGTGGCTTAGATACGGTGAGCTGACCAGGATCCGAGACGTCTTACATCACTTTCGGTGCCGAGGCCACGGCATCCATGGCATCCAAGACGGCGTTGAGGATGAAGCTCTGTGAAGCTATCTCGTCAACGTGATGCGAGTTCGGAATTCCACGATGACGGGAAAGCGACTTCGGGCATCAGGCTGTTTACCGATTGGATAGACGGACCCATGGGACGGAAAACCGGGAAATTCCCTTTTCGCCAGCACTGCCCTCTGGAGCTGTCAAGGACGGACCTGTGAAAGACCTAATGGCTTGGAGACGGGTTCTGGGCACGCTATGTATCTCGGTGTTTCGCAAGGTTGAGTGGTTGTTGAGGTGGGGGAACAAATGACAAAACCAGGGAACTAGGACGAAACTACGCCCACTCGGTCAGTTAAGCTCTCTTTGGGGTCCATTTGACTCGACTCGGATGCGGGGGAAGGTTCCTGGTTCCGTGACAGCATGCATCGTGACATGAAGAAGTCTGACAAGTGGTTTGGTTCGAGCCATGGCTTCTGACAGGGGTTTCGAGACCATGTATTCGATTCTCTGTCGATCACCGGCACCTGCTCGATCAGGAAGGTTTCGGCAAGTTCCTCAACTCATGGACTTATCGTCAAAGTGCTTGGTCGTCGATACATGACAAGAGTGCCCCTAGGTTGTGAAGCAAACCCCACTCATTCGCGAGTCGCTATTCGCCACCGCGATGACCTGGCTGAATTGCATTGAGGCTGAGCAGTCTTGGAAGTGCTCGAAACGGCTTAGGTTCCGTTAGATTGGGTTGCACGATTCGAGGAGCCGTGTTTGGACAAAGAAGCGACGAGATGACGGCTGATGTATCCATGTTCTTGTTTGATTGATAACTTCCTCGTCGGTCCTGGCGGCGGCTTCCTCGACAACCACGGTAAGATGCATGAGCATGCATGTCGGCCATGTCCACAGCATGAAGCTCCGGCGTGGTGATTGGCTCCTTGTCGATTTGGTGCACTTTGTCAATTGGCCAGAGAAAACTCTTTTTCGACGACACATGAGAGAGCCCGCAAATGTCTCAGTTCTGAGACGAACAGAACAGCACATTGACCTTTGCGGCCTCCAACTCTTCCGATGCTCGTTACTCAACATCGGGGCAGTGCCGCCACTCGCCGCCAGCTTTGAGTTGACGCAGAGCATTTCAACCTGGAGGAAGAGGCCTCACCATCTCGAGAACGCGGTGGCAAGAGAGGTCAACAACCTTGGAAGAAGCGTCGCGGCCTTCTGGAGACGTGGAGAGACGTTGGGTTAAGGCTGCGCCTCGTGGAGGATCCAGTCCCCAACTGTCACTCGGGCGTCCAGGTTGGTCCGTCGCGGCTTCGGACGAGGCAAATTCCTCATCAAAACTTTATTCTCAGTACGGAGTAAAAGGGGCTACTGAGATAAAGTGTTGCATGGATGGAGGAGCACTGGAGCAGTTGTTGAAGACGAAAAAGCTTGGCAGAGAGTCCTCTTTGTTGTTCGCGACAGGGGGCGGGGCAACGCTGACGAAGCCTGGAGAAGTCGGACCTGGAGACACGTTGACAAGGACACGTGAGGTTAGTACCTGAGGTATCCAGTCTATACCTTATCTTGTGGAACCGCCATCCACACGAACATTTTCTGAATCGTCTCTTGCTGCTATTGGAAACGGATGAATGTTGCGCTGTTTCGACACTGCCAATCACCTTGCATCAACACAATCCAGGGACCAACAAACCATCACCAACCGTACGTGCGAATAGGTGGCCAACGCTGGCCGACGGCGGCCAACCGCGGCCAGTCAATGTTCGCATGAGCTGCAGGGACCAGGTAGCGCTCTGCTTGCTCATCCCCAATAATCGACTGTGATAATGGTTCCTCTTCTTTGCTTTCTTCATCCGTCTTGACGACGTATGCATCGGTGCATCCTCATTTCCGAGCCCCAGAATGCACGGCTAAAGAGAAAATAAGCTCAACCCATGCGACCAGGATGCCATGGATCCAAGACCAAATTGCTTGTGAGAGAGCTCAGAGCTATCCGTATACGCACAACGCGAGCGGATATAGTCCGTAGGTACGTAGACAGGTGGCGGCCCCTGTCCACGCCATCCATCGGGTTCCTATCAGGGGTTGGTCGTGCTTGGGGGGGCCGTCGCCGCTTGTCTCAAGTCGCCTATTCGCACAGGTTCATTGTCGTTGTCGTCGTCATGTCGACGGCAAGCCAAACCCTGTGGCGGGAATCGTGTTTTGGGCGTCGACGCGTGAACCGTGGCGGCCAATACCGAAGAGCAGGCTGGCGCATGTCCTGCATAAGACGTCATTGAAAACCTCCGTATTCTGCCAGGAACAAGCTGTATGTTGAAATTATTATCAAGGCGCAACTCGAGAAAGGATTCGTAGGTACCTGCACAAACACGTTGATCCGCAGCGATACGAAGTAGCTCGCCGCGGACCCTTTAATGCATTGGGCTTGTGACTCCATCAGACACTCCTCTGTTCCCTGCACAGCCGGGAGTATTGTGTGTCTAAGCCTCTTCCCCCCCGAAGGGAGCCTGAGAGGGAGCCGTGGCAGATGGACTCGTCGTAGATTCTGTTGTTCGAGATTTTCTTGTCGAGGCCGGAATAAGGTACGTATTCGTGCGGGCTTCTCGGTCATGCCACAGAGGCGGGCGATACGCCGCTTGACCAAGACAGTTACTAGAGGCTTGGCTGTTCTCGCCAGTACTGCACCAGTTTCCAGATCTACACCAAGTCCGCCCACGCTAGACCACGGCAAGGCCCTTCGGCGAATGAGGTGTCATTAAACTGTCGCTGAGAAGGGGGGTGCAGGGAGTGGGAGTCAGTCGTGTTGCCTGGCATCCAACAAACAACAAGCATTTGCGGAGGCGGTATCCATCCCTCTTTTTATTAGTGGGCTAGCGAGCCCGAGCAGCCAGCACCGGGCAGCGAGTTGATATTCGTAGGTGACTCGTGGAGGAAGTGATTGAACAAGGCATGCTGGAGTTGTTCATCATAGATTTCAACCTCGGGCGTATCGCCTTGGAAGTTGCCGCGCTCGGGTTCGCATGTGAAGGTTTCGACACAGCCTCTCAGGTTGAGCGTCGGCGTCGGCGTCGACGAGAGGCCGCCAGAGCATTTGCAGAGACGAGACCCAAGATCCGTGGTCACCTGAGTGAGTATCCATACTGGCAGGCTGTTCGAGAGTTGAGGACGGATTGCATCGCGAGCGAGGAGTCTTCAGCTGGACGAATAGCTGGACTGAATTAAAGCTGATGAATGAGGCAGGGTAAAGGAAGTGGAAAAATTACAGAACAATCGGGGGTGTCATTTCCACGAGATTGCAGTTGGATGAGACGACCAACGCGGCAACCCGAAGTCGCCTCGAGGTACCCCGGGTGCCAGCTTACGTGGATGATGTACTCGGGCAATACAAAACCCGGACGCCCGTGTGAGAGTTAGCGCCAGAGGTGGCCCACCTCGCCTTCAAGTGCCCGTTTTCAAGCTCACGAGCGGGCTCTTACGAATCGACAGGTACCTGGCTCAGCTGTGTCTGGAAGGTACCTTACTAGCTGGCTCTTGCCATGCAGCGGCGGTGGACCTCCTTGTCCCTGGAGAGGTCCCTGAGAGGCAAAGAAGCCCCGTTCTGGCAGACACTGCACACCTGGAAGTACGTACCTCTCCGTCCGGATACTCGCCCACCTTGCAGTGACCTTCCGGCCCCCTCAACCAGCGCTGCCGAAGAGCCCAGGGTTGGCCCCACTTCTTGAGGCTGTGCACCTTGGCACGCAGACCAAAAACACCTAGGCCTCTGCCTTTCTCTGCCTCCGGCTGCTCGTCTACTCGCTCAGTATCGTTTCTACCTCTTCTCAACCGACCTGGACATTGCCCTCTTCTGTGCCGCCGTCCCCTTTGCGAGCAAGAATGAAGAGACGCTCATCCTGAGTCACAATCTCTGTTCCCGGAGCTCAGCCTCCCCCCATCTTTCTCTTCATCACTATTGACATATCGCGCTCGCGTCGACTAGTCCGCCTGCGCTTTACTTGGCTCTACGCCCGTCTCCTAACTCGCACTCCTTGCCTCTCGCCATCTTCTTCTTCTTCTTCCCATTGATCCGTCATCCGTCCCTTGCATAGCCCTCTCGCTAGCGCATTCCTCGCCATCGACCCGAAAGACGACCCAGCCCATTCATCATGGCTGAAGGCGACCCGCCCCCCATGCGGCGAAGAGCGTGAGTCTTTGCGGCCTCCCAGCGACATATATCCTTCAGCCTTGCGTTCGTTACTGACCCGGCCTTCTGGTTACTAGGCCTACCATTACCATTGACACCACCGACGTCAACGTGAACTCTGGTTCCACTACTCCCGAAATGGCCCACGACACTCAGCAACAGGTGCCTTCGCAATCCAACCCTCCCACCTCTCCTCAAGACGACGCCGTGAGCCCGACGACCGCCGACCCTTTATCCACTAGCTGGGTGTCGCAACGCCAACCTGGAAGCCCACGACTCGACCTGAACACGTCCGTTTCCTTCGATCGTGACAACAGTCGACCAACAAGCCCACACAATGTGTCCAGCCCCGTCACTTCGCGGTCAGGCGAGCGCGGCGCCGCTTTCTTGGCCGTGCCTGATACCCTTCGTTCGCGCCAGAACTCGGTCGACTCGGAGGACATGGGTCGTTCATTATCATCACACGGCGAGACCACTGTGGTGGGATCCAACTCATTGACGACACAGGTGGAGAAGTACAAGTCATCCGATTTGAGCGGCCACAAGATCATGAACGATGAGACGGCATTGAAGCCCGACACGGGAACTGAGGCCGATTTCGAGGTGGAGAACAACCCCTTCGCGTTTGCGCCAGGTCACATGAACAAAATGTTCAACCCCAAGAGTCTCCCGGCCTTTTATAAGCTGGGAGGTCTGGCAGGCATCGAGAAGGGACTGAGGTCAGATCGGAAAGCTGGTTTGAGTACCGAGGAGACCCATCTGGACGGTACCGTCACCTTTGAGGAGGCAACTGCCAAGAACTACAAGCTCGAAACCGAAGGCGTCACGGCCCCGACCCCCCCTGCTACAGCTCATCGCAACCACGGCGACGACCGCTTTTCGGATCGACTACGCGTGTTCAGGGATAACAGGCTCCCAGAGAAGAAGGGCAAGTCGCTGCTACAGCTCATGTGGATCACGTACAACGACAAGGTCCTGATCTTGCTGTCGATTGCCGCCGTTATCAGTCTGGCTGTCGGGCTTTACCAAACCTTTGGAGGTGAGCACAAGCCGGGTGAGCCCAAGGTCGAATGGATAGAAGGAGTGGCAATCATAGTTGCGATTGCAATCGTGGTCATTGTTGGGTCATTGAACGACTATCAAAAGGAACGCCAATTCGCCCAGTTGAACAAGAAAAAACAAGATCGCGACGTCAAAGCGGTCCGCTCCGGAAAAACCATCGAACTGTCCGTCTTCGACATCTTGGCTGGCGAGGTGATTCACCTTGAGCCCGGCGACTTGGTACCCGTTGATGGAATTCTCATTGAGGGTTTCAATGTCAAGTGCGACGAGTCTCAGACGACTGGTGAGTCGGACATCATTCGCAAACGACCCGCCGACGAAGTGTACGCCGCCATCGAAAACCACGAGGACCTCAAGAAGATGGATCCCTTCATCCAGTCAGGCTCTCGCATCATGGAAGGCGTTGGCACTTTCATGTGCACGTCGACCGGTGTTTACTCGTCCTACGGAAAGACCATGATGGCCCTGAACGAAGATGTCGAGATGACGCCTCTTCAGATGAAGCTGAACGTCATCGCCACGTACATTGCCAAGCTCGGTGGTGCCGCCGGTCTCCTCCTGTTTATCGTCCTGTTCATTGAGTTCCTGGTCCGTCTGCCCAAGCTGGACTCGGATGTTTCTCCTGCCGAAAAGGGACAAATGTTCCTCAACATCTTCATCGTTGTCGTTACCATTATCGTGGTGGCGGTACCTGAAGGTCTTCCTTTGGCGGTTACTCTGGCCCTTGCTTTTGCTACCACTCGAATGCTTCGGGACGCCAACCTGGTACGACATCTCAAGGCCTGTGAAGTCATGGGTAACGCGACGACCATTTGTTCGGATAAGACGGGCACCTTGACACAGAACAAGATGCAAGTTGTCTCTGGAACCATCGGCACGAGCCACCGATTTGGTGGTGCTCGCCCAGGCTCCCTCGGAAGCGATGGTGAATCGTCCCCCATTGATGCTAGTGGCGACATCTCTGCCGCCGAGTTTTCCTCCATGCTTAGCGCCCCTGTCAAGGAACTGTTGCTCAAGTCTATTGCCTTAAACTCGACTGCCTTTGAAGGTGAGGTCGATGGGCAAAAGACTTTCATTGGATCCAAGACCGAGACTGCCCTTCTCATGTTTGCTCGAGCTCACCTTGGAATGGGTCCCGTCAGTGAAGAGCGGGAGAATTCGACGACGCTCCAGCTCATCCCCTTCGACTCTGGCCGCAAATGTATGGGAATTGTCGCTGCCCTCCCCAACGGCGGAGCGCGACTCTACATCAAGGGCGCTTCTGAGATTATCCTGGCCAAATGCAGCCAGATTCTCGGCAACGCTGCTTCCGATGGAGCCCTATCTCCCATGTCCCAAGACAACATCGACACCATTACCCAGCTCATCGAGAGCTACGCCAAGCGATCTCTGCGAACCATTGGCATCTGCTACAAGGATTTTGATACTTGGCCACCCAAGGGTGTTCGATTTGCCGAAGGCAGCACGTCGGAGGTCGTCTTTGAGGACCTCTTCCACAACATGTCCTTCATCGGTGTTGTCGGAATTCAGGACCCCCTCCGAGAGGGCGTGCCCGAAGCCGTCAGACTCTGCCAAAAGGCTGGCGTTGTCATCCGAATGGTTACTGGAGACAACAAGATCACCGCAGAGGCCATCGCCAAGGAGTGTGGAATCATCCAGGCCAACAGCATCGTCATGGAGGGACCCCAGTTCCGCAACTTGTCCAAGTTTGAACAGGAGCAGATCATTCCTCGGCTTCATGTCCTGGCTAGATCTAGCCCCGAGGACAAGCGCATCTTGGTCAAGCGACTCAAGGACAAGGGCGAGACGGTTGCCGTCACTGGTGACGGCACCAACGACGCCCCCGCTCTCAAGATGGCCGACGTTGGCTTCTCTATGGGTATCTCTGGTACCGAAGTTGCCAAGGAAGCGTCTGCCATTATCCTGATGGACGACAATTTTACGAGCATCGTCAAGGCCCTCAAATGGGGACGCGCCGTTAACGATGCCGTGAAGCGATTCCTCCAGTTCCAGCTCACAGTCAACGTCACTGCCGTGATCCTCACTTTTGTGACTGCTGTGTCCAGCGACGAGGAGACTTCTGTCTTGACGGCTGTGCAACTGCTCTGGGTCAACCTCATCATGGATACTTTGGCCGCGCTCGCGCTCGCTACCGATCCTCCGCACGAGAGCGTTCTTGATCGCAAGCCGGAGCCCAAGGGATCGTCCATCATCTCCGTCACCATGTGGAAGATGATCTTCGGACAGTCCGTTTACCAGCTCGTCATCACCTTCCTTCTCTACTACGGCAGCCCCAAGGGCATTCTCCCCCTGGCGAACAATCGCATCCCCAGCGAAGATGAGATTGCCACGTTGGTCTTTAATACGTTTGTCTGGATGCAGATCTTTAACCAATGGAAGTGAGTATCTCGATTGCTTCCCCCCCATGATGGCAAATGCTAACCATACTCGTAGCAACCGTCGACTCGACAACAAGTTCAACATCTTTGAGGGCCTGACGAAGAACTGGTTCTTCATCGGCATCAGTGCTCTCATGTGTGGCGGACAGATTCTCATCATCTTTGTCGGCGGCCACGCCTTCTCCATTGCCGAGGATGGACAGAGCGGCACTCTCTGGGCCATTGCTATCGTCCTTGGTTTCATCTCTATTCCATTCGGTATCATCATCCGACTTATCCCGGACAAGGTCATGGTTGCCTTGATTCCGGAGTTCTTGAGGAATCGCGCCAACAAGGTTCCCGGGTTGACAGTCTCTGACGAGGAAATGGAGATGTACCCGGAACCGCTGGCCGATCTGCGAGACGAGCTGAATTTCCTCAGGCGCATGAAGGGAGGGCGCCTGAACAACCTCAAGTTCGCCATCCAGCATCCCAAGGAGACCATCATGTCACGATCGAGGAGCCCCTCCCACTCTCGATCGCACTCTCGGTCGCACTCGCGATCCAACTCGGTGAACGTGCCTCAGACGCCGGTACAGCAGGACGACGGCGTGGTGTCGCCCGTGGCAACGCCCGACTCTCGCAGGAGGCCGCGATCTAACCGGTCGCGGTCCAACTCTGCGCTGGTGGCGCCTACGGTGATGGCGGGCATCGTGGCAGCCGGAGTGGCAGCGGGATGGCAACCCATGACGCGACCTACACAAGAAGGTCAGACGGAGGGGGAAAACTCAGGTAATGGGACACAGGATAGCGCGGCGCACAAATAGGAGTAAAGGCTTGTACCATACGGGAGGGGAGGCTTGCTCTTAGACCTTATTGAGTATTGTTTATAATTGTTCTCTCTTTTATGTTTCTTTATCGTCGGACACGGATTTGATAGACTCTACTGCAACGAAAAAAACATTCTTTCAGCACTGGGGAGTAGGAGGTTGGCGGCAGGCCGAGTCGGAGCAGGTACAAAGCAAAGTACATAGACTCGGGACAACTCAAGTTAGAAGATCAACTGGCGATGCTCATGCTCGCAGCGAACCGGGTGTACATGTTCGGGACACTAATAAAAGCAACCATATTTGACTCTCTCAGGCTTGCATGTTCCCGTTGACAAACCAGTGGCGAAAACGGTCTTGGGTGACTGGGACATGGAGGGACGAGGGACAGGTGTTTCGCAGCCTTTGGCACCCAAGCACCGCCTCCCCCCTCCCCAGGACGCGTGGGTGGTCGCTGGGTTTCACGGGCCTCAAAAGACGAGGCGGTTGGTTGAAGGGAGGCCGACACGTTATTACCTTTGGGTTTCTGTTTATAACCAACCAACGCATACGAGAGAGTTGAAGGGAGGCCGTCTCTCATTCAACTGCATCCCGCACATCCATGACAATCGAATCGAATCGAGTTGGGTCAGATTTTGACCAGCTCACTTTCCCCGGGCTACTTTCCTTTCTTTTTTTTCGCTGCCGGTTAAAATCTTGTAACGGCCGTGAATGGACGGGACGGAGTGGCTGGGAGCTAGAGATGCAACTCTTTACGCATCGGTGAGGCCAGCGCCCGGGGATGCCTTTCTGCAACTTCGCATTGACTCCCAATGCAGGTGCTCTCTGGTTTTTTTTTTCTCCTCTCTTTGCCTTGGCGGCAAAGTGGCTTGCTCCATGTTAGAGGGTTGACATGGCACATTCTGGTAAGAGACTGTAGTTGAAATAGGTACTGAAAAAGGGCTTGGGAGCGGGCTGGTCGTGTTCAAGGCATAATCAATTTTAATACCGCATCGGTTGTGCGAGTGCGAGTACACAGTGTGCCTTGATTTACCAATTGCTGCGGACACATGCCACGCAAATCGTATCATGCATAGGTGATTCTGGGCGATGTTGTGTAACTGAGGTGCGCACATGCCGAGATGGGGGTTTTAGACGAGAGCTGAAGGAGAAGAAGGAAAAGGATGGAATTACCTAGACGAAGAAAAAAAAATAACCGATAGCGTTAAGTTGGGCTTGCGGCACGTAAGAAGGCACCAAGACGTCGGGAGTATGCGGGAAGAGGGGGGTGATGGGCGAGGTGAGACGAGGTGAGAGATATGGGATGGGAAAGAGGGAGTTATTTGCGAATTGATTTTGGTCATCCGAGACCATGGTCCTTGTCCTTGTTGATAACTGCAAATAGCGTCGTCCTTGCTCGGTAACTACCAGGCTTCTCGCTCGATGTGAAAGCAACCGAATGATGATGATGATGATAATGGCCGTGATGGCCTCGAGCGGGGAATGGGCTCCGGACGCTGGCGGAAAGGCTAATCAATAAGAGCGACCTCTTGTGGCCGTGTGCTTGGCTTGGCAAGGGAGGGAGGGAGAAAGCTGAAAAGGGTCTCGGCCATGGATAGTACGTACCCGTACTATACGTGAAGCCGCCAATCGCCATCACGTTTGCGGCACGGAGGCCTGCAGGT
Source organism: Thelonectria blattea (assembly GCA_024115155.1). NCBI lineage: Eukaryota > Fungi > Ascomycota > Sordariomycetes > Hypocreales > Nectriaceae > Thelonectria > Thelonectria blattea. Next base: position 42,995 of record JAMQMW010001597.1, read on the forward strand.
ATTCATAGGCCGATGGGAATGCAGGAGTTCTTGATTTAGATTGTAGAAGACCTGAAGCCAAAAAAAGGAAGAGGCAAGGTGAAACAAGGTGGCCAACGGGAAGTTAGATAATTCAAGCAAACAACAAGAACAACAGGCGATCGTAATGGTCATTCATCAATCAATCAATCAATCAATCACAAATCATATCATGCAACAAACCACACCCGACACGGCGTCCCGCTTGCGCCGCCGCATCTCCGCTTTTATTTAATTCCTGGGCATCCAAGATTCCAAAATGGTCCCCGGAAGTGTGAATAACTTTGCATCTGATGCACGGCATCGAGTTGCAAGAGAGGCAACTACCCGTCGATGAAATCCATAAGAGAAAGTGAAGAGTTTTCTTGTCGAGTTAAGTTGAGTCGAGTCGAGTTGACTGTGGCGTTACTTGAGTTGCAGTGAATGAATTGGGGGTTGCCTTAATTTATCGTGCCTGCCATTTGTTCAGGTATTCATTTCCATGACCAAAGTACGTACTTCGTACCTTCCTCGGGTGAGTCGCATCCATCTCAGGTTCATTGCTCTTTCCTTCCCTCCATCACTCCGTCACTCCTTCTCCCGTTTGCCTCCCGCCCGAGACTCTTCCAGATTCCCTCGTCTTCCATCCATTTTTTTCTTGGTCAACTCGACAACTCAAGGCACCGACTTTGACACAAGCTAGAACATTATCGCCACAAACGACAAAGGACCTGCGGGTTGTGCAAAAGGTTTGCTTGCTGCCTACTAATTACTCCCTAAAACTACGGCACTGCCTCCGACGAAACCTTGCACCGACGACCATCTCCCGAACCCCTACCGCCGCTACGGACTACTGCGGGCACTGTGATTTCTCACTTCTTCCCCCGATTTCGACAACTCCCGACGACTATCGCCTGCTCCTCGATGCTCCTGCTGCTACTGGACTGCCTACTCAAATAGTAGTTTAACAACTCCCGAGAACCGATGCTTCATTTTCGTTTCCTCATTGTCGCGGGGATCCAAAAAGCGCCAAAGTTTTCTTTCTAAGAGAGAGCTGGAATCCAAGACACGCATAAACACTAGTTCGTGACGGGGGAAAAAAGCCAAGTCATCACTCGTCAAGTCTTCCCGTCCCGTCTCTTCTTCCTGTCTCTCCCTCCCTCTTTCTTCTCTCTCACTTTTCCCTCTCACACAAGACTTGGGTACAAATCACCCGACCCGCTTTCTTTTCTACCTTGTTCTAGTACTTTGCTCTCTCTCTCGCCGCCGACTGTCTAACTTATTCCCTTCCTCCTTCTCTTACTTTTATCCCTTCTGTTATCTCTACCTTGCCTTTTCCCCTTGCCTTCCTTTCCTTTTCCAACCCATTTCCTCTCCCAACCCACCTCTCACTCTCACTCTTCGCTCTCACTCCGCCTTTTTTCTCTTTGGCCCCTTTCGGCGACGCTCTTCATCGTCTCCGATCAAACATCGGTTTCGGAGTGGCCAAAAGTAGCCTCGGTCGCCTATCGCCGATAAAACTGACACACGGAAATCACCCTTGATCCGATCGCTTGTCTACGCGTCTATCCTCTCCTTCTCTCTCTTTAACTTGTTCATCATCGCCATCATCGCCACATCGTCCAAACATGAATACCAAGCGAGGTGCCGCAAAGAGCGTCTCGCTCTCCAAACGCAAAGCCAACGTCAACGCGTTTGACAAGCTGGGCGACAACCCGACCGAGGACCAAATCAAGGAAGCTTCCGCCACAGTCGCGCTTGCCGAGCTCGAGGAGAGAGTCGCCGATGTTCGCGACTCGTGGGAGACTGATTCCCTGTTCGAGGATGTTTTTGAGGATTTGGCCAACAATCCTTCGGCCGCAAAGGCCAGCGACGGTGAGTTTCCCTTGCATCATCGACCCGCCACACGCTTTCATCACGTTGTTCGCATCGCGACTGGGGCTAATCACGGCCAATGCGCCTCGTTTGTAGATGCCGATGCTTGCTCACCTGAAGAAGCCAGCAGACTTCGCCGGGAGCTCCGAGAACTCGGCCCTTCGGTCTTTTGCCAACGCACCGTCGATTCTGGTCGCTACACGGCTAAGAAGCTGCTCAGCGCCTTTGGCATTCGCGCCCCGTCCTTTCTCGACGGAGCCGACGATGATGCTTACTTCAGCTTACTATCCCTGGCCATAACCCGGGAGTTGTCCAAGCGCGCCAAGTTGTCCCGTTACAACTCTGTTGATGACGCCGTCGAGTTGATCGCCAAGAGCAAGAACATTATCCTCTTGACCGGCGCCGGCATTTCCACTTCGCTGGGTATTCCCGACTTCCGTTCCAAGGGCACCGGTCTTTATTCAAAGCTCGGCAACCTCGGCCTCAACGATCCTCAGGAAGTCTTTGACATTGACGTCTTCAAACAAGACCCAACCATCTTCTACTCGGTGGCCAAGGACATCCTCCCAGAGACGGGTCGCTACACCCCCACGCACAAGTTCATTGCCATGCTCAACGACCGCGGCAAGCTGTTGACCAACTACTCCCAAAACATCGACAACCTCGAGGTCAAAGCCGGCGTTCCTCAGGACAAGCTGGTTCAGTGCCACGGATCCTTCGGAACTGCCACGTGCGTGCAGTGCGGTTTCCAGATGGTTGGCGAAGAGATCTTTCCAGACATCAAGGCTGGCAAGATCCCCCGCTGCCCCGAGTGCATCCAAGCCCTGCGTGCGAATGGTGGTTCCAACAAGAGGAAGCGCTCTGCCGGCGCTGAGAAGAAGCGACGTCGCTGGAGTGCCGAAGAGAGCTCCGACGAGTCCGACTACGACATTCCCTCGGCTGGTGTCATGAAGCCCGACATTACCTTCTTCGGCGAGGCGTTGCCTGATGAGTTCTCCAGGCGTCTGACCGAGACGGATCGAGACAAGGTTGACTTGGTTGTTGTCATCGGCACCTCTCTCAAGGTGACGCCCGTCTCTGAGATTGTCAGTTGGCTGCCGTCACACGTTCCCCAGATCTACGTTTCGCGTCAGGCTGTCTCGCACATCAACTTTGACATTGATCTCCTTGGCGACTGTGACGTGGTCGTTACAGAGTTGTGCCGTCGACTGGGATGGCCCCTGAAGCATGAAATGGTGCCCAAGGGCCAAATCATTGAAACTCGCCTCGAAGACGGCTACCGAAGCCGTCACGTCTTTGAGGCTCACAGCGTCCACGATGCCACCAACAGGAATGTCCAGACCAACGGAACGACGAACGGAACGACGAACGGAACGACGAACGGAACGACTAACGGAACGACCAATGGCAAGGCCAACGGAAAGACAAACGGCAAGACAAACGGCAAGACAAACGGAACTAGCAACAACAAGAAGAAGAGAAAGTGAGGCAAATCAATCACCCAACATAGGGTACAATACCAAGACTGCCGCCTCTTGAGAGACGTTCTGATAGAAAGAAGTCTTCGTTCTACCGGCGGAGGCGAAGAGACGCATCCGCCCATGCAGTTAAGAGGGTCTCATAGAACTGCGGCTCAGATGAGCGCAGTAAAGACTGAGAGTTGCGCAAGTTGGATTACAAAAGTGAATTTGGTCGATTTGGGTGAGGGTTGTTTTTCGATGCGTGTTTTTCATTTCTTTTCTCTTTTTCACCCGACACGAGAAGGCGGCGAGGCGTTACGGAGCAACGGACTACAGACAAGTCGTTGAAGGAGCTCCTTACAGAGATGAGGCTCTCATCTATCCTTAATTCATATCTCTATCCATGGTTGTTTCTACCCAAAGCGCTTACATGCACCAACTGCTGTTAAATTGCGTCGTCCTGAAGACATTCCGTGAAGCCGTGTGGTCATCAAGATGGTTGGTCAGCTCCCAGCTCAGACCAGAATGACTTCAGGCCGGATCTTGACACACATCTGCCTGATTTCGTTATTACGTGCCAAGAACAACACGGGACTTTTACGAGTGGCCTGTTACGGTCGACTCTTTTGACTGGGGAGATGCCACGTTTCCTGACGAATAGGACTCCCTCCCTCCCCCTCTCGCTCCTCCCGGTCTGTCACATGCCGGCCCCGGGTTCCGGTTAGTCTTGGTCGAGCTCTGTCATGGGGGACGTGTTGGGGCGGTGTCTTCCGAGATTCCTCGCAGCGGGAGCGTCATGGAGAATGCTCTAGTTGAAGGGCTCAGGTCTAGTTTCGTGTTGGCTTTTGCATTTTGTATGTATGACTCATTGCTTCAATATCGAAACAACACCAGGCCAACAAAAAATAAAACATGTATACAGAAAAAGAAGAAGAAGCAGACGTCTATTTCCACAGGCTCCCCCCTCCGTACCCCTCCCAAAGCTCTTTTCTATACACACGCTTATCCCATATCCATCATAGATGCTATTTGTCCTTCCTTCCTCTCCCCCGGAAGCTAGGAACAGAAAAGGAACCAAAAAAAATGATAAAACGCCACCTTTTGTCTAAATCAGACTCTCGTACTTATCCAAACCCGACCTCTGCTGAGTGTTCGTGCTGGCGCTGGCGTTCTGAGTTGCCTGGCCCATCATGGTGTTCGCGCCAAACGAGCTCCCCATGCCCATCGACATGCCGCCCATGCCGCCCATGCCGGTACCCGAGCTGCTGGAACCCCAAGGGCTGCTGGCCGGCTGATTTGAGGACGGCGGCGGTGGGATGGAAAAGGACGAGGAGCCGCTGCCCGGAGGCGGGGCCAAGGTGAAGGACGAGGTTCGCGACACGGCTGGCGGTTGTCCGAGAGACATGCTGGACATGGACGGGCTGATGCCCCCGCCGAACCCGGAGGCCGAGGGAGTTGATGATGTAGAGCCCCAGGGGTTTGCTTGGGCGGCGGCAGCGGCGGACCAGTTGATGGACGAGCCGGTCTGCGCCGGCTGCTGTTGCTGGGGCGGAGCCGACAAGGTCGACGGCGTAGGTTGTAGAGGCTGACTGAACTGGGTCGAGCTCGGCGTCAGCGACTCGAAGCGGCCGAGGTCTGGAGTAACGGTGCGGTAGCTGGGCTGCTTCTTGAGCGTCGGTTGAGCCGGGGCTTTGCTCGGGTTGCTGGACGGGGGAGGCGTCGACCACGAAAAGGCGGGCGGCTGAGGAGTGCCCGAGGTAGACCGGCTGGCTGAGGCCGTTGCGGGAGCGTCATCCCAGCTTGGGCCGGCGGTGCTCGATCGCGGGCTGGCTACGGCACGGCCCTTGACGAGAGCTTCAAAGTCGTCTTCGTTGGCTCCGTTGCCCTGGTCAAACGCAGTTCCCGTGACGCCCCCAAATGCCACAAAGTCGTCGCCAGGGTTGGCGGCCCCGTTGGAGACTCCCGAGAGCTCTTGGAGCTTCCTTGTCTGCTCGTCCTCGACCCTCCTCGATAGTTTCTTGATGAGTTCCATGAAGATCTGAAACTGCTTGAGGTCGAGCAGCGGCCCCAAACTCATGCTCCATAGCACAGGGAGAATGTCCATGGCCACAAAGTCGGCGTCGGCCGTCTCTCCAACAACGCGGAGCACGTTCAGGGCGGCGATCATGACGGCCGGCTCCTTCGTCTTGATAGCTCTGACAAGAGGGACAATCTTCTCTTGCATGGTGTACTTGTCCAAGGCGCTCGATGATGACTTCTTCTTATTGTTCTCACTCGAAAAGCCGTTCAAGCCATCATCCTGGTCTTGGTTCTCGTTGGTGCCGCCGCACAATATCACGAAAGCCCGTAGACCACGGACCTTGATAGCGAGACTGTTGGTCTTGCTAAAGACTGTGGCAATAACCGGGAACAGCTCGCCCTTGATAGTAGTAAAGTCGAGGACTGGCAAAACCACCGGCAACGTCCTCAGTGCCGCATCAACAATGGAGTGAGTTGGACACTCGATGGCTGCCACGAGGACTGGCAGCATATCTGGATACTCTTGTTAGTCATTGCCTCGTGAGATAAGCATGAAGAGACATACCGTCCTTGAACTCCTTGCCGGAGCAGTTATTGGCAATTGCAGACACATTCTCCAGCACCACCATCAACCCGGCATCTCTCGCCGCGTCCTTCTCCTGATTCTGCTTCGCATTCGCGACGAAGATTTCCCGCAACGCCGGCCGCACCTTTTCGCCAAAGGCGCGTCGAGCTGAAGGAAGAAGCTCGACAATCTTGAAGATGTTCTGCAAAATAAGAGACTGGAGATCCTTGTCCTTGAGCTCTTCGAGAAGGGCAGGCAACACTTTCCTTTCCATGACTGACTTGGGAAACGAGGGGAGCACCTTGACGAGACCCCGTAGAAAGGAAGACTTCTCGTTTGGCGTTTTGGCGGGGAACGAGTCCAGGAAGCGAATAGTTGACACGAGAATGTTGTCAAAGTACTCGCTCTCTTGGAACTCTCGGGCCGTCATTCTCTGGGCCGGCCGCCTTGTTATGAGGCGCGGTAGGACATGGTGTGAGAGTTCCTTGGGTACGGGCTGTGAGGAGAGGAAGTTGTTGTTGGTTGACGGAATGTTGGACGAGGACTGGAACAGCCGCTTATACGTAGAGAGGCTGCCGTGTGTTTCCAAAGGCGACCTGTGGGGTGAATTATACAAGGCTACCGACAAGAGGCCAAGAGAGAACATGTCGGCAGACGTGTTGAGGTTGGTGTCCACGACGAAATCGGGCGAGGTATAGTCGAGGTTGAGCTGCACCGTCTTGGGCAGACGAGGATCCATGTTGAGGATCTCGTAGAGGCTGATGCCCTGGATGGACGTAGGCTTGTCCGAGTTGTCTGGCGGACTGCAGAAGGCGAGGCCGCTGAGCTTCCAGTCGGACTGTCGTAGAGTCAGCAGAAGGTCTCACGGGAAACGATTGATGACTCGCTCTACCTTGGCATTGATCAGGACGGCATCCGGCGTCAGGTTTCCGTGGAGAAGGCCGGCATTCTCGTGCAGGAACTGGAGAGCCTTGCTGATCTGCAACAAGCCCTTCTGAATCTCTAGCTCGTCAATCTCCAGCTCCCTCCGCCTCTTGGTCCCGTCGGCATCTTCAGTTACAAAGCGGCTCGACCGTCCGCCGGGCCCTCCAGCTCGTTCCTGTTCATCCTTTTCTTGCAACACGCCGGACAAGGAAGCGGTCACGGCCTCGGTGACGAACTGCAGACCACCGCCCCTCGTCTCCTCGACGGGTTCAACCAGCTCAAGGATGTTGGGATGGCGCAGCTTGGCCAGGCTGGAGGCCTCCTTCTTCAGCCTCTCGACCACCTCCTCTATCGTCTTCTTGTACGAGGCGGCGCCGGAGCGGCCCAGGGAGTTACCGTGGGAGTCGAGCGACTTCTTGTCGAAGACGAAGACGCTGTACTGCTTCCCCGTCGACTTCTTCTTGCCATCGTAAATCTTCCAGGGGCCGGCCGTCGAGGTGGGCGTCGAGGCTATGGAGTAGTTGCCCGTGATGTTGGTGGCGGCGATGGACTTGAAGGCCGAGGAGAACATGGTGCGCTTCGTTTCGTTCGTTCGTTCGCGCGGGCAGCGATTCCTTCAGGTGGCTGTGGTGATCATGTCGAGGCGATGATGGTCGTCGTCAGCTTTAGGGGAAGCTGCCGTCTCGCATGCACACTTCCTTCGAGGGGCCTGGGACGAAGACGGTGATTGGGCGCTCGTTGCTCAGAGGGGGGAAAGGTTCATTAACGTGGGCGCAATTCTTGCTTGCGGAAAAGAACGTGGGGTCGTAGGATATTTTGTTTTAGTCGGGGATGCGTTCAGGTTGCGACAGGCGACGAACGGTCGCGCGTGGAGAGAGGTGGAGTTGACAAATAATCCGTAAGTCAATTCGCGGTGCCCTCCATTTACGCCACTAAAAAGGTACAACCGCAGCAGCAATCGACTTTTTCTATCTGCGTGGCTCGTGCTGTGCGATAAGGCTGCGCTTTCGGAGGGGTCAAGTCCACTTAGAAAACCATTGGTACCTGGCCGTCAACCAGATTTAACAAGCCGGGCCAAGTAGCCTATTTCGGAGGATGGTGTGCGCGCCCCGGGGAGGTGTCTTCCGTCTTCAGGGCGACTCGGCGCATGCTTCCAGCGAGGGGGAGCTTCCAGTGTAACCCGACGGATACTCCCAGTCCCCACAAGTTCGCGGCAGGACACGGCGTTAGCGGCTGGCGGCGGCATGTTCCCCCCAAGTACCTCGGACCTGGAGTCCTTCAGCGCTCTTCAGGACTCGGTGTGCTGGAGCTCCCGGCCTATCGGGCAATTTCCAATCCAAACCAGTCCCATGTTTCCACCCTGACTCGAGGCCGATTCAACTCCGAGAAGCACCACGACCACGACTACAACTTCCCGGGGCCCTCCCTCCCTCGCCGTTTCTCGTCCCATCCTCGCATCCTCTGGCTTTCTCATCGTTTGGTGCTCTGTTTTGCTCGAAGTCTAGGTGGTTCGAGAATATTGTGTCGTGTTCTTATAGTCCAATTGCGACTTCCACCCACCTTTCCCTTCCCAAGACACCAGAAAGCCCTAAGACCATATCTGAGCAAAAAAAAAAACCATCACCGCCGTCACAACCTCGAACCACATCTCCTCCGCCATGAGACCTCTACTCCTCACCCGCTCCGCTCTCCGAAGCGCGACCAGAGCCTCGAGCTCGAGGTTACTCCCTCTCTGTCAGGCGCCGCGCCTCTACAGCATCAAGGCCGAGGCGGCCTCGACCTCCAAGCTCCGACCCCTTGATCCCTCCAAGCTCTCCGTCACCACCACCACCCAACCCAAGCCCCTGAGCAAGCCCGAGGACCTCGTCTTCGGTCGCGAGTTCACCGGTAAGCGATTCCAGGCGCTCCGGTGCCTTTGCGACGCTCCCTTGCTGACTTGTTGCCCCCGCCAGACCACATGCTCGCCATCGAGTGGACCAAGGAGGACGGATGGCTGGAGCCAAAGATCACCCCCTACCAGAACCTATCGCTCGACCCCGCGACCTGCGTCTTCCACTACGCGTTCGAGTGCTTCGAGGGCATGAAGGCCTACAAGGACAACAAGGGCCAGGTGCGGCTCTTCCGCCCCGACAAGAACATGGCCCGCCTGAACAAGTCGTCGGCCCGCATCGCCCTGCCCACCTTTGAGCCCCAGAGCTTCATCGAGCTCATCTCCAAGCTCGCCCAGCTCGACGCCCGCTTCATCCCCGACAAGCGCGGCTACTCGCTGTACCTGCGTCCCACCATGATCGGCACCCAGAAGACGCTCGGCGTCGGCGCCCCCGGCTCGGCCCTGCTGTACGTCATCGCCTCGCCCGTCGGCCCCTACTACCCCACGGGCTTCAAGGCCGTCTCGCTCGAGGCCACCGACTACGCCGTGCGCGCCTGGCCCGGCGGCGTCGGCGACAAGAAGCTCGGCGCCAACTACGCGCCCTGCATCTTGCCCCAGCTGCAGGCCGCCAGCCGCGGCTTCCAGCAGAACCTGTGGCTCTTTGGCGAGGAGGAGTACGTCACCGAGGTCGGCACCATGAACATGTTCGTCGCCCTCCGGGACAAGCAGACGGGCCAGAAGGAGCTCGTCACGGCGCCCCTCGACGGCACCATCCTCGAGGGCGTCACCCGCGACTCGGTGCTCGCCCTCGCCCGGGAGCGCCTGGTGCCCCAGGGCTGGAAGGTCAGCGAGCGCAAGTACACCATGAAGGAGCTGGCCGAGGCGTCCCAAGAGGGTCGGCTGATCGAGGCCTTTGGCGCCGGCACGGCTGCCATTGTCAGCCCCATCCGGTCCATCTCGTGGAAGGGCGATCTGGTCAACTGCGGCCTGGCCGAGCACGAGGAGTCTGGCGAGATTGCCCTCCAGATGAAGGAGTGGATCGAGGCCATCCAGTATGGTGATGAAGAGCACGAGTGGAGTTTCGTCGCCTCTTCCTAAAAAAAGGGGGCGAGTTGGGCACATGTAGTCTTCTAGCACGGGTAGGCGTTTGTCAGACGGTTCTCGGAGCTGCTTTGGGTGTTGGGAATAAAGGAGACTTCTCGGATCGTAAACGTGTCGTCCGAAGCCTGAGCCTGTGTGTGTGTGCTTGCTTGCTTGCTTTCTGTTGTGTATGCTGTCTCAAGACCAATTGCAATTGCATGTCAATCGTAAGTGCCGGGGGACGAGAACCGACCAAGTCTCGAAACAGACGCGAAACGCGAAGGTGAACAACCAGTCTAAGTGATTTGAACCATTGCAGGAAGTCGTCTTCCAAGAAAATGCAGAATAACATGTACAAGATTGACGGCCAGACGAGGCATGTAGCGTATATGCTCTCGTTCCATCACGACCAGTTTCCGTATCTTCCCCTTTGCACTCCCCACTCTTCCATAGTAACCATGAATTGATTCGAATTATTCGTTCTTGCCGTCCTTGGCAGGGTCGGGCAGGATGCCCTCGGCCTCTAACCTCCTTCGTGCCTCCTCGAGAGCCCAGGTCGAGACGCTGTAGTCAACGTGGTCAGCAATTGGGTTCCAAAGGTCAAAATCCCGCATCGACGACGACGGGCCATTGAAGCTCGAATGGCAGTCAATGGCAGGCCAGGGGCGGGCTTTCCATCCCTAAGCAGTCGATTGATGTTCATGGGAGCAAACGGCTCCCGATACCAAAGGGAAGGATCACACTCACGTCGTGTCGGGCCTGAAGGCCAGGGCCACACCGGTGGCGACGAGGCTGCCGATGAAGAGGTACGTGGGCCACTCCCAGCCCTCGGGCTCAGCCTTCTCGCCGGGCTTGACGCCCCAGAGCCATCCCGAGGGAGGTTCGAACTGGGACTCGCCTCCGTGGCCGCCTCGTTGTCGGGCCGTGACGGCGAAGGATCTGGCGGCGACGGCCGAGGAGGCGAGGACGGCGGGCTGGCGACGGCGGGCGGCGCGCATGGGCGCCATGGCCTGGCGGATGAGGGCCATGTTTGGGTTCGACGGAGGGGAGGAGGGGAGAGGGGTCGTCGAGAGGTTGTCGAGGTTGCTCAATGGCTGGGCGTTGGGTGGTTTGATTCAGAGGGGGGGGCAGCTGCTTTTGGTTGCTAAAGGCTCGACGTTGTTTGGTGAGGTCCAGAGCCCCGGCAGATCGGAATTGGGGTCACGTGATGGGACTGGTGATGCTGATAGGGACACGCCTGCTTTGTGATGGAGGCAAGTCGAATGCACACACCCCGCCTTTCTTTGAGTGGAAGAGATTCATCGTCTTGGGCTGGATGTAGCTCATCTGATTGACTTGTATCAATTCGTTTTTCGAGATTTTTCTCATGGCGTATTCAGACTCTGATTTGAGCCTTTCCCCCTGTCTCTTGCGAATTTTCACTCGCCAGGCATGAATCTTGGGCTTCATCTGGCCCTTCAAGGCTCTCCGCTGCAACTTCGGCTCAATCCGGCGACGTTGACGACGCATCTTCAGGTTGGATAACTTGTCTCTTATATATCGTTTCTAACAAGGACGAGGTATTTGGACTCATTACTCGCTCTAAGGATACCGAGCTAACTATATTATCAGGACTGTCATTGTATCTTGAGGCTTAACGACTACATGGACAAGTGCACCAAGTGCGACGTCTTCAACTCCCTCTCGCTCATTCGCACCGCTGAAGCCCAAGGAGTGTCGAGCACAGGATGAGCAGTCAAGACCCTCGAGTACGGGACTTTTCCCAACCGGCCGCCTCCCAAGTCCAGCCGGAGGATGCTCCGTCACACTCCCACACACCACCGGAGTCATGGTCTCAACGTCCACCACCGCTAGACCCGAGAAGGCTAACAAAGCCGATCACGGCTTCCCTTCCCGCCGTCTATTCCGACGTCGACTCCCGCCGAGCCTCAGTGCCGAGCATGGTGCAGGTCGACGAGATGCTGACCGACGACCGCGCAAATATGCACACGTACGGCGTCGACGAGGTCCGCGATGGCTTCTTTGATGCCTTGTTCCTCAAGGGCCCTCCCGTGACTCGCGACGAGGCCATTGATCGCTCTGAAGCTGCCCTGCCGAGGGAGTTTGAGAAGAGTCATCCGCTCTCGCCTAGGGCCTTCTTCCCGCGGCAGTGGCATGAGCTGCGGTCGGTGGCGCGTAGGGTCACGACGACTCGCGCTGGTATCAGGCTACTCAAGTCCTTTACCGCGTACTTCGTGGCTTACATACTATGTCTTATCCCGGCGGTTCGGGAGTGGTTGGGACGGTACGACTACATCATGGTCGTCTCCGTCGTCATTAACCATCCCGCCCGAACCTTTGGCTCGCAAGTCGACGGCGCAATTTCAACCATTATCGGCACTGCTTGCGGCCTGGCCTGGGGAGTCATCGGTCTGCTCCTGTCCACGTCGACTCTGGCTGCCAGTGCTGGATACGGCGGCATCCTGACCATGTTCCTCGCCCTATTCATGGCCAGCGTTGCCTACGTGCGATCCTTCTTTATCCGCTTCTACCAAGCCGTCTTGGCCGCCGGCATCGCAGTGGCCTTTACCACTCTGGCAGAAACCAAGGCCAGGGAAATCGAGTGGCCCAAGATACGAAGCTACGCCATCCCGTGGCTTCTGGGGCAGGCCATTGCTCTCGCCGTGAACGTCGTCGTGTTTCCCGATGCCGGAAACCGACCTCTTGCGGTGACCATAGACAAGTGCTTTAGAACTATGCAGGTCATTGGGAACCCTCCCCCGAGTCCTCGTTAAGATGCTAACTCCCTGTAGGAAGCCTTCATCATTCCACGTCCGAGGAATACTATGCTGAGGAGACGCCTGAACAAGACCTTCATGGACATTGCGATGGCGTATCGCGACATGAGAATCGACATAACCATTACTCGATTCCGCCCATGCGATATGCGAGATCTACGCAATCTGATCCAAGGCGTTGTCAGAGCGCTCCTCTCCATGGAGACGGAAACATTGCTCTTCGAAGACTGGGACGTGGAAGACGCGGTGCCTGATATCACCGTCGACCCGGCTGAGGATGCCGTATCTCCAATAGCCAGTCCCGTCTCGCCATCGGAACCGCGAGACATGGGTCGTCAAGTGGCAAACGCCTTGTCAGGTCCCATCAAGGAAGTCCTCCAGTGCATGGCCGAGGGCATGAGGAGGAGTCACGCCGCTCTGATGGACCTCTCAGGATATCGTGCCTACTTCGGTCCGGATGCAGACGTCTCGTCCGATCTCTCTCCCGTTCAGCTGCGAGCCAAGGACGCCCTCGAAGCCTTCGACGCGGCCGAAGCAAGCCTCCTAGCCTCGAGCGAGATCCCCGAGTCCAACGCCGACCAATACGAAACTGTCGAGCTCTTTGTGTTTGCGAGACACGTCCGCGAAGCCGCCGCCACCGTAGTCAGGCTCATGGCCAAGGCGCACGAAATGTCACACACCTCAAACCGAACGCGGCTCAACCTCCCGACGTATCCCCCCTGGAAGGCCGTCTACCGAACGAATGCGCAGGTCCGGCACGACCGCGGCGGCGTCACCGCTGGCATGTACCAGGCGACCTTTGCCGAGATCACAGTTATGCTTGATGCTGTCAAGGCTCAGGAAGGCCGCGCCGGCCCGCGTCGCAGCTATGAGGCTGTCACAAAGGTCGACAGCGCGCCCTACGCCATGGAACCCAGCATCCGCGGTCAGCCGGCGTCGAGGAGAGACCGACTAGGCTACCGCGTGTGGACCGTCTTGCACCGGCTGCAGGGCTTCGAGAGTCGCTACGCCCTCAAGGTGGCCGTATTGATCTCGCTGCTGTCCATCCCCGCGTGGTTGACGCGCGACTCGCAGTGGTGGGATTACTACGAAGCGTGGTGGGCTGTGTGCATGGGCTGGATCATGATGCATCCGCGAGTCGGCGGCAACGTCCAGGACCTCGTCACTCGTGCCTTTGCCGCCATTCTCGGCGCCGTCTGGGCCGGTGCTTCGTATGCCGCTGGGAACGGCAACCCCTATGTCATGGCTGTCTTTGCTGCCGTCTACATGCTGCCCATGCTGTTCCGCTTCACCCAGAGCGCGCACCCGGTGAGTCTATCCATGTCGTTGTCTGTATCCTGCACTTCACGGCTGACGCAACTTGCAGAGATCCGGCCTCGTCGGCTGTCTCTCCTTTACTGTCATCTCCTTGGGCCTCCGCAACCACTCGGGTGCCTCGTCGGCCGCTCTACTTGCCCTTCACAAGGGCCTGGTACTCTTCGTCGGAACCACGGCACCCATCATAGTTAACTGGGTTTTCTGGCCCTTTGTCGCGCGACACGAGGTCCGATATGCCCTCTCGTCCATGCTCTTCTTCATGAGCGTCTTGTATAGAAGTCCGTCCACCACTGCCCCCCTTTTCAACCCCCCCTCACTAACACCCCCCAAAGACGTCGTCGCCCACTACGTCTACTTCGACGAAGGCGAAGACCCAACCCCCGAAGACGTCACCCGCTCCGAAATGCTCGAGAGCCGCATGCGCGAGGGCTTCGTCCGCATCCGCCAGCTCCTCGTCATGACGCGCCACGAGCTCCGGCTCCGGGCTCCCTTCGACCCGGTCCCGCACGCCGCCCTCGCCGCCGCCTGCGAGCGCTTCTTCGACTACCTCATCGCCGTCCGCCAGTCGGCCCTCTTCTACAACCCGCACTTTGTCCGCGACAACCCCGCCGCCGCAGAACGCCTGCTGCACTACCGCCGGGACGCCGTCGCCGCCATACTGGGGAACTTGTACATTCTCGCCGGCGCGCTGCGGTCGCAGAGAAAAGTGCCTGTGAGTCTTCTACCCTACCTGTCTCGAAATCCTCCCCGTTGTGCTGACCTCCTCAAGCGATACCTCCCCAGCGCCGCCGCCGCGCGAAAGAAGCTCCTCCTCAAAACGGCCGAAGTCGCAAGAGACATGGCCGAGAGCCCCGAGCACTGCGAGCTCGAGCGCCAAAAGACGTGGAGCGACATCTACTCGTACTCGTACAACGAGAGCCTGACCGGATGCGTCGCCCAGCTCGAGGCCCTGGAAAAGTTTACAAAGATCATCGTCGGAGAAAAGGCGTCAGTTTCTCAACTCACCCCGCCCGCTTCTACACCGACTCAAAAATACTAACGTATCGCCAGGTTCGAGGGCAACTTCAAGGATAGAGACTTGGATGACTCGGATGATGACTCGACGCAGTGAGCGGCCGTGATGCGTTTCGTTTACGGATATTGAACTTCCTTTGATACCCTAAAATATGCCAACCCTGGCCTATCGTCCTTTATCCTTTAGACCTCCTAACCCCTTATCCTATTTTCCCAAAACAAAAAACATAGACATGCTAATAATATGCGCCGTTGGTCATTTCGTTCAATATGTCCCTCGTAATCACCTTGCCCTTTAATAACGCCCGCTCACCGATCCTCGCCTTCCTTGGCGAAGGCTTGCGGTTCTCCTTGCCCGCCTGGGGGGGAGCAGCCCTGCCCCTGGCACCTTTCGCCGGCGACTTGGCCTTCTGCGTCGGTCCCGTGGCCGTGATTTGGGTCCCCAGCTCCTCAAAGTAGTGGTTCTCGAGCGCGTCGGCCGGCATGTCGTAGATCCAGTCCCGCTCCTCCATCAGGGAAATGAACTTGCTCAGCATGTTCTCGCTGCCGCTGTTCTTGAGCGTGCTCTTGCTCCCGACGACGAGCAGCTTCGTCTTTGCGCGCGTGAAAGCCACGTTGATCCGGCGCCAGTCCTTGAGGAGGTCGCCGATGTTGCAGGCCTCGTTGCTCCGCACGAGGGACAAGACCACCACCTCCTTGTCGCGGCCTTGGAATCGATCTGTCGTGTGCATCTCGACGCCCGGGAAGCACTTCAGCTTTTCCTTGAGCAGGAACAGCTGGGCGCGGTAGTGCGTCATGACGCCAATCTCCGAGTCCGGGACGCCAATGGTGAGGAGCGAGTCGACCAGCTGGGAGACGATGCGGACCTCGGCCGAGTTGACGATTCGCTTGCCGTGCGCCTCTTCGCGAACGAGCGGCTGCATCGTGTCCGTGTTGACGAAGCGCACGCGAGCTTCGCTGTCGAGAAGATCGTAGAGCCAGCAGCGACGCGGCGCAGGACCGGTGCAAAACGAGCGAGGGCTGCCCGTGTGGAACAGAGTCGAAGCATCGTGATGGCGCTGCTTCAGGGCATCCATTCTCGGAATGTCGAGCTTTCGCTTCCGAAGCTCTTCGGTGCCACACACAAGTTTCCCCTCGTAAATCAGAGTGTTGCTCAGCGTCATAATGTCCTCGCACATGCGATACTGATGCTCCAGGTTGACCACGGACTCGGGATGCGTGTCTGAGAGAAGCTTGAACAGGCTCACGTCGAGGCCGCCCTCTCGTGCCTCCTCGTTCTTCACCACCGGAGGAAGTTGATTGTGGTCGCCGACGAGCACAAAGGTCCGCGCCATCCTGATGGGACCAGCGCAGATGGGCAGTGTGATTTGTGACGCCTCGTCAACGATGCAGTAGTCAAACGATCGTTCGTGGAAAACGGCATGGTTGATCCCCAGACAGGTTGTCGCAACAATCGGGGTGCCGTGCCACGCGTCCTTAATGTCGTCGAAAGAATTCATCGGCTGCCCCGCGAGAATAGCAAACTCTTGTACCTCGGGATGGACCTTTGCAGGAGCTCCAATACGAAGGATCGGTGTCTTGTCTTGCTTCAGCTTGAGCAGAATATTGTCGACGGCAGTGTGCGTGTGCGAGGTGAGAAGCACGCTCTTGCCCTGGGAAACGAGTGCCCGGATGATGTGAGCAATGGTAGTGGTCTTTCCAGTGCCCGGCATGCCGAGGACTAATGCGTAGTCCTCGGCGCTCATCACCTTCTCAATGGCCCTCCGTTGATCGACATTGAGGTCCTTGTCCGAAATGGTGTACTGGGTTGGCGTTGGCTTGAACCTCGGCGTCTTGAGATCAACAACCAAATGTCGAATCTTTCGGACGCCAGGCACATCGTCCGCCATCATCTGAACCAGGTTGTTCCTGACCGTGGCCATGCCATTGCTGAACTCATCCTGGTCCAACCGATATCGGATCGGCGGCTCCTTGATCTTGCCACGCGCCTCGTCTTGAGTGGCACCTTCGTGGGCAACGTCCATGATGCTCGCAAAGACTTGGTTATCGACCTCGTCGAAGCCAGCTTGTCGGATGCGTGCATTGTGCAGTCTTCTGTCCACGGCGACGCTGATTCTCGACTTCTTCACCGCCGTCACGTAACCAATGGCCAGGGCGAAGTGTCCCTCCTCATCCGAAACGACGATGGGCTCGCCCACGGACAATTCAGATTCAAGAAACGAGAAGCCGGCCGGGTGAACTCGCTTGACAAAGGTGTAGTGATAGCGGTTGATCCTTGGGTTGTCCGTGTCGACCGACGCTGACCCGTCCTCGATAATGACATCGGCGAAGCACCGAGACTTCTTCTCTCGTTCGGCACTCGTCATGGTCCACAGCTCTCGCTTGTTCTTCTGACTCTCCTTCTCTTCCTTGGTAAGAAGATTTTCCCACTTCACAAAGAAGTCCCGGTGTTTGGGCGTCAAATGCTTGACCAGTTCGTCAAACTTCTCGCTCATGCCACTGGTTTCTCCGTCGCCGTCGTCTGCCAGTCGGTGATAGATAAAGCAGGATGTCTTGGCGTAGCATTTCCCGCACATATGCTTGCTTCCGAGCATAGGCGGCAACTGAACGCTCCTCTCCCGAATGTAACATGCCAGTTGATTTCGTTGCATAATCATGTGTCGTAGCTCGTGTCGAATGGCGGGAATTCGAATAGTCTTGGATGTCTCCATGTAGTACAAGATTCCGTAAGCGATTTCGATATCATACCGATCTGATAGGAGAAGCGTATAAAGCGCCGTTTGCGCCATGTGATTGCTGTTTGCATGCTTGCCTGTCTTGACTTCAAATGGGACGGTAAGAGTGCGAGTTTCCCGACCGTCCCGCATCGCAACTTCGACAGTGGCGTCGATGTTTCCCTTGAGTCCATACATGGGTGACCAGACATGCTCCTCAACGTCAAGGAGCTTGGTCACGGCCATGTTAGCTTTCTTCCCATTGCGGTCTTCAACGACGGCATCATCCTGCAGGGCAATTAGAACAAGAAACGGCGAAAAAAAGGAAAGACGCGTACCTGTGGTTGAGAAGTCACAAACGCCTTTGCCCAGTAGGTGAGTTCCGTCATCTTGGACTGGAGGTGCTCCCTTGCGATGGCAAGCCCAACCTTAATGGTGTAGAGATCCTCCATGTGCTTCTCCATTATCCGGTCAATCACCGTGCACAGGAACGGGAGATCCCATTGGTTGGCCAGCAAAGCCTCTTGGAAGATCTCGTGAAGCATCGTTCCGTACACCAGAGGTGGTGTTGGCGGGCTGGTGGCCTTGACGCGGTCTTGGAGCACGGCTCGGCGCATGCACCCAAAGGAATCAGCCACCACAGTGGCCGAGATGAGTTGGTCCGGATGAAGAATAAGGAGGTTCTGAGCATCGTCGACGATGCACTGCCCCTTGGGGGTAAAATCGCCAATCACATGGACGTAGGAGTTTGCGTGGGCGGGTGTGTCAAGCCAGGAGGCTCGAAGGTGAACAGTCTTCATCTCCTTGGAGTTGTCCGCTTGGATAAGAAGAATCTATCAAATGTTAGTCGGCCATCGTTTGCCATGTTCGTCTTGCCCACCTTTTCGGGATTGCTGTGTCCGTATTGGTTCATGTACTCGCCCTCCAGCACCTTCGTCACCAGGTATCGTTGAATCGTCTTAGACTTGCGGCTGTTCTACCCATTACTTAGTAGATGTCGTCCCGGAGTTGGCGTTGTCACGTACGCTTTCGGATGCCGAGTGGTTCTGCTTCACTGCCTGAGTTGCGGCGAGTTCCACAGCATCAAAATCAAAGTCGCCACCAAAGGCATCGCCAAATTCGTCGTCCAGGTCCTCGGTGTCCGGTTGCTTGGCACGGGGCGTAACAGGTTTGGCTGGCGCTTGTGAGACTTGTTGTGACTGCACTTGGATGACCAGCTCCTCTGCTTCGTCAAATATGTCGTCGTCCAGGTCATCAAACTCGTCCGAAACGGGGTCGGGGGCTATATCTGCCTTCTTCACGACTTCTTCGATTTTTGGAAGGCTCTTGCTGGCCAATGGTGTCTCGAGTTGCGTCGTGCCTATGCTAGCTTCCAGCTGCAAAATGTCATCGTCGTCAAAGTCGTCCAAGTCGTCAAAATCATCGTTGCCGAAATCCGAGGACTTGGACTTGATCGAGGTCTGAGGCTTGACTTTCCGAGGTGAACCGCTAGCTGTGGCCCTTACTCGTCTCTCCTTAGGGGAGGGGGACTCGACCACGGGGTCGCTGGCCTCGCCCTCCGGCTGGACATTGATGCTGCTAGTCACAGTATCCAGCAGAGCGGTGACAAACGACGACTTGGAGGCGGCTTCTTTTTCCTCCCTCTCGCCACTAGCGCGGCCGCCCGATGTTGACCTCTCGACCTTCCTCCTCTTGGGCCAGTTCAGGCCACAGCTGATGGCTCGGCGCAAGTTCCCGTCTGCATATTGTGATGTCGATCCCTTGATCGACCGTGGTGATGACGAAACCATCAGTTGTGCCAGAGCCGGGTTCGTAATTGCCAAGGGGGTGTTCGCATTCTCGGGACCCTTGAGGGCGTATCGATCCCATAGCTCGAGGGTCGGGTCGGCGTGGGGCGATTTCAGGGCTTGGGCGAGCTTCTTCACGTTGACGGAGGGTGGCTTCGGCTTGTCGAACACCGGAGACGATATCGGCGATGAGCTCCTAGCACGCTTTCGGCTCTTCCTAGACATCATGGGAGACAGGGCAGAGCCATAGCCGGCATCTTGCCTATTGTCCCAAAGCAGGCGGTCGTTTGGGGAGATGTGAGCCTCCTCTTCGGTAGCGCTCATCGGCTCGATGAGGTCTCGCCAGGTCAGCCGAGTCACCGGAGTAACTGCAATGTCATCCTTGGCGCCGTGCAACGGAGACGGTTGCTGAGCATCTTCCACCGACGGAGCGACCTGCTTTTGGATCTCGCGAGGGTTGTCGTGGGTGGATTCGTCGATTGGGGGGTTGTATTGGAACTTGTTCAGTTTGCTCTTCGTGGACTCGGACACGGGCTGTAGAGGCTTCGGCTTCGGCGTTTGATAGACTGGATTGCTCTTGGAACGCTGCCACGGAGAGCGGTTCTGTGGCCCACGATTAGTCCCCTGCCCGTCTGTACTAAACATGGCAGAACGAGAGCTTACCCGTAAAACCCCAACATAATCGGAATAGGACTTTTGAAGAGGCATGGTAATCAGCATTGACGACGACCATAAGTGCGAAATCGAGAATGCTCGTCCATGGGTGCGAGATCGAGGCGACGGGTGGTGAATTGGTCCACGCTCAATTCCCAGGGACGCGTTTAATGGCCTGCCCCAGACCGCGTCGCGAACCGACCCCGCCCATTCCACCCATTCCACTCATGCAAACACGCGCCTTCCGCAACTCGGTTAATGACGCGCATGTTCACGTGACATGTCTCTTATCGATAAAGCTGTCCCCCGGAATCCGGATGACAACTCCAAGTCAAACGGCCTCATCCACTTGCGTCACTGAGTCGATCCCGCATCGTCCCGTCATCCGATCTCTCAAACGCTTCCTTTGTCTCCTGTTTTTTGCTTGTCTCTCCTTCACTACAACCTCTCACCAACTGTTTCCTAGCCAATTGGGCCATTGATTGCGAAACAACCCCCCTCGTCCACCCTCATGAACGCACCTCAACATAGTGGGGGTTCCGGCCCTCCCACGACCCCCCAGGCCTACCGGCAATCCATAGCAGAGTGGCAGCAAAGAGCTCTCGCCCAGCGCGGCCAGTACGAGGACCGCGTCAGGGACCAAATCTACCGCTCCTTCCCGGAATACGTCCCCCCGTGGTATTCCTCCGTCATTGGCTACACCCGCGAACGGAACCTGCTCGTCGCCACCTCGAGAACCTCGGGCTTCGCCTCGACCCTCGGCCGCGATCTCGAGGACACGGAGACCAAGGCCATCACGGAACACACGCTCGAGAACATCCACAACACCGCCGCCATCAAGTGGGCGACGCTGGGCTTCGCCGCCTACATGACGTACCGCGGCCGTCGCACCTGGCGATTCCCCGGCTACACGCCCAAGCTGGGCGGCCGGTTCAACCCCAACGAGGCCACGAGCGTCTTCAGCGGCAAGAAGATCCGGGGCGCCTACCCGCGCTTAACCTGGCACGCCCTCCGATTCACCGCCTACGCCGCCGCCACCATGTTTCTGGTCGAGCCCATGCTGCGCTCCGTCAACTACATCCGGACCGAGACGGCCATGGCCAACGACCCTCGCCTCGAACAGTTCATGGAAGAGGCTTCCAGCAGGGTCGAGAAGGTCATAGCGGCTGGCCCTACAAACATAGACATGCGGAGGAGGAGACAGCCTGAGCCAGCTTCTAGTGACTCTTATGAACAGAACGATACTCAGGAAAACGGCAGCAACGAGCGATTCGACGAGGATGACAACTCCCCTACGGCAAACCAATTCCGCCTTACCAAGGGTTGGGAACACGTGCAAGGCAAAATACCGTCTACACCATCTCAAACATCTCAATCGTCCCGAGACGACTGGAGCGTCCTCGACGAAGAAGACGACGCCTCCCCCATCGCCGCCCCCGCCAGAAACCAGTCTTCTGCCGCCCCCGTCGGCTCTTGGGAACGCTTGAGACAGCAGTCCGGAAACAATACGCAGCAGCAGTCGGACTTCAACGCCCGCGGCGGATGGGCCGGCGTCGGCCGAGCCCAGCCCCAGCCGCAGCCGCAGTCCGAGTCCCCGTCTCAATGGGGCGGCGCCAGCTCCTCGAGCTCCGAATGGGGCAATGCCAAGAACAGCGACAGCTACAACGGCGCCGACGAGGGCCGGGCCGGGGCCAGGGAGCAGGCACAGAGGGAGTTTGACGGAATGTTGGAAAAGGAACGGAATGGTGGTGAGCAGCAGTCACGATGGAGGAGGTAGGAATCTGGGCCATGAATAGTCCCGTCAATGGGGATATGTACAGTATAACCACGCCATGTACACGTATATTTGTCACTTCACAGCTCATAACCTCTTCATTTTGAGTTTGAGGATCCGGAAATGTAAAATAATTCGACTTCATGCATCTGAATCCGCACCTCATCAAGTTTGACCGTTACACAATCAGTTCCCGCACCTAATTGAGTTTGACCATGAGAATAGTAGTTTGCAGCATCGATGCAAATTAAATTGCTATTATAGTTGAGCTACTCGGTAGGCATGACAGCAACTGCTGATTCTACCAAACAATGTCCAGAACCACGCACGAAAGCAATATCAACCGCCGCCAAGAACCTGAACTTCTTAGTTCTTGGCCTCCTCTACACCCTCCGCGGGTTCAAGTTTAGGTTCAACCACCTTCACCTCGGAATCTTCCTTGTCAGGAGCTTCCGTCTTTTCTTCGACAGGTTTCGTCTCCTCGAGCGTTTCTGCCTTGGGCTCTCCGACGGTCTCCTCGGCGGGCTCCTCGATAGGCTTCTCAACAGCTTCTTCGGCAGGTTCCTCAGCCAGCTTTTCTATCGGCTCTTCAACTGGCTCTTCAGCCTTCACCTCGGCCTCGTCTGCAGCCGCCTCTACCTTTTTCTCCTCTTCCACAACCGGCGTAGGTGCTTCCTCGCCGCCAACCGCCAGACTGCCACTCTCTGGATCGAGCGACCAGAGGGTTTGGGTCACGGAGAACGACAACGTCAGGGCGGGAGTCTTGGCGAGTTCCGGGGCGGCCGGGCTCTTAGCCGGAGCTCGGCGCTGGGGCCCGCGGGCACGACCTTTCCTAGCGTCGGCAAGAGGCGCCTTCTCCTTCTCCTCAGTGACGTCCTCTTGGGGCTTTGGCTCTTCCTTCTTAGGGGCCTGAGGTCCAAGTTGTAGGCGCTTGTTCAGGTCGCTCATAAAGCCTGCCTGCAAGGCAGCGATCTTGCCACCTACGGGCCTGCTTGGCACCGGAGGCTTGGTCTTGGCCACCTCGGAAGCACCGGGCGAGCTCTTGGCGGGCCGGGGCGGGATCTGGGGCTTGGGCTTGTCCGAGACTGGAGGTCGCGTCTTGAGCCCCTCATCGCTGGGGGTCTGCTTCGGCTTGGGTCGTTCAGGGATGGCGGGCTTCTGGAAGACTTCGGGCTTGACCTCTTCCTGCTTGCTCTCCTCTTGCTGTTCTGAAGAGACAGTGGTCTCGTAGAGCTGACTCTCGGGAACATCTTCCCAGATGTCTCGGCTGGGGAATCGTTGGCTAGGCGCGGGCCTCTTCTTGGTGAGGAACGATTCGGGTTCGGGTTGAGGCGCCCAAATTTGCTTCTCTTGGTTTCGGCTGGCCTTGACATCTGCGGGACCCTGGACTTCTTGTTCCGCAAGCTCTTCCTGTCTTTGAGCAAACAGGTGAGCCGGGGTCTTGGGGCGATCCTCATAGCCTCCCGACAAGGTCCGAGGCTTCTCATTCACATCAGGCGTTGACACCTCGGCGGTGTAGTGAGCGCTGTTGGGAGCATCTTCCCAAACATCTTTGCTGGGGAAGTAATGACGAGCCTTGCCTTCGGCACGCTTCTGCGCCTCTTTCTTGGCGTCATCATCGGAGAAGAGGGGCTCATACTCCTTGACATCTTCCAAGGGGGTAGAGGAGAAGTCTTGGGAGTTGTTTTCCCTGTAGATACTCGTAGGGCGGCTAGAGGGCTGACTCGTGGGCTCCTCCATCTCATTTGCGCTTCCGCGGCGCTCAAGAGGAGGGTGGACAGCGGGCTGCTGAAAGTAGCGTTTGTTGTCCTTGCTCACCTCATCAGAAGCAAGAATAGGCGCAGCATATTCATGCTCGTCGTCGTCAATGGCAGTCTCGACATCTCCGGGGGAACGGTATTCGGGATGCTCGGGTTCGTCGACATGAACAGTCCTCTCACCGTCCGGACCAGTGATCTCAGACTTGAAAGACAGGCCCCTCACCTTCTCGGTCGAGGTGGGACGGGGCGACGAGATGCGGGAAGCATACTCTTCGCTGGCTTGGAAGCCAACCTCTTCGGTGGGAGTAGCATGGTATTCGGGATTGCTACCTGTACACAACCTGTCAGATGATTCTTGCACAAGGGGTACAAGCGGAACTTACCAGCGGAGCGGCTTGGGGTATCGCGCACAAGCTTGTTAAGGTCGTTGCTGCTCATGGCATAATCGTTCTGGCGATCATGTAGGGGAGTCTGGTTCTCGCGGTCGAAGATGTGAGGGTTCTTCTCATAATATTGCTTCTCGAGTTTGTCCTGAGGCCCAACACCGTGGCCATGAAGGCCATAGCTGCCGGGGGGGCCACCGCGAGAGCTGTGCCGGCGATGGTGGTGCTTAAACTCCTCCGAACCAGGGGCGGGAGACGGGGCCTGAACATCACCCAGGTGGGGGTTCATGGGCACACGCTGTCCGATCTCGGGAATGCCATGTTCGTCATCTTCCTCGTCGGGCTGGCTCTCGGTGGCCGACAGACTCGTGCTGGGCTTCTTCCTCATGCTTTGACCCGACGTGGGACGGCCAATGCCGTACGAAGCCGCCTTCTCCGAGTCGGTGCGGGTAACAGCCTGAACGCGCTGGGTGGCACTCTGAGCGGGAAGCGACGGCTTCGGAGCATGGAGCTTGAGGTCGTGAGCAACAGTGCTAGTCTGCTCGGGCTTCTTCTCTCCCTCAATCTCCTCGGCCACGACGCTGTATTCGCGACCCTCCTCGCCCAGGGAGGGCAAGGAGACGCTGCCGGGGCGGTCGATTGACTCGCCAGAATCATTGTGGTCGCTAAATCTGATAGACTTGGGGCTCTTCAAAGGGATGCCGGCGCTGAGAGGCGAAGGAGCGAAGCGATCGGGGTTGGGGGATATCGAGCGGTCGACGAGGCGCTTAGACGCGGGACGCGGCGGAACCTTGGGCAGCGAAGAGCTCGACGAGCTCGAATCGCCATTGTCTTGGTTTCGCGAAGGGCGAGGAGGGATAACTGGTGTTTGGGACATGGTTGCGGCGCTCATTGTTGTGTGTAAGAGTGCTC
This sequence comes from Thelonectria blattea, assembly GCA_024115155.1. NCBI lineage: Eukaryota > Fungi > Ascomycota > Sordariomycetes > Hypocreales > Nectriaceae > Thelonectria > Thelonectria blattea. The sequence continues at coordinate 67,877 of JAMQMW010001597.1, forward strand.
AGCGAGAGCGAAACGAGGAAACGTCGACAAAATTGAGCCGGGGGGGGCAAGCGGTACGAGCGATGTGGCGATGCTACGGGGTTGCGACGCCTTAAACAGCTAGGACTCCTGGAGTGGCCAAGAGCGGTCAGCATGAGAACTTGATAGCTATGACGGCAATTGCGAACAGATTTGGATAAAAGATAATGGCAAGATCAAGGTGCAGAGATAGGCAGAATTGCTTTCGAGGTAGAAGTAGACGTTTGGCAAGGGGGGGGG
>JAMQMW010000161.1:0-11691 GCA_024115155.1 Thelonectria blattea
AGAATACCTCCGGAGCGCGAAGCGCGACCCCTTTGACCCCTGCTGTTGTGTGGGGCGAGCTAACATACTTTTGCCCTCATACCATAGTACCTATGCGCGAGAAGCTAAAGGGCTTGGCTATTCCAAAAACATACCTGGCAAAGATCGGGGAGTGGCATGATGGAAGGATCACAACAGCGGGAGGAATGTTGTGTGGGTGGAGTTGGAGTTGGAGGTTGCAGATTTTTCGGGGCTTTTTGTTGGTGCGGGGTCACGGCAAAGCAGCCTAAACCCTCAGGCTGCAAATGGAGTCCACATTGAACTCTCCCTATCTGACGGGCTGGAGGGTCCCCTGTCGGCCTAGTCAATAAACCGCTGCGCTACTGCAGCCCGTTCCGCCCAAACAGACCACACACGCAACTGCTGCCGTTCTGCTGCTGCTCCTGCCACCGGGACGCAGGCGGCGGCCAAGTTTGACGGCAAGGCAGGTACCAACGGTTGATGTGTTGCCCAAGGGCTGGTACCGGCGGGTCCACCAGAGAGGAAAGAGCAACCTTCCACCGCAGCTGCCAGTTGAACCAAGTGCAACTAGGAACGTCAGGAACGGTCAGGAACAGGCAAGAACGGGCAGGAACGGGCAAAACCTACCGTCTCGACCAGAACCACCGTCGACCGACGACAATTGAATCATCACCACAGGCACACACACAATTCTCAACCGCAACCACAACAGACACATCTTCAACAACAACCAGGATCTGCTGCTCCTCCTCCCCCCCGGCTCCGGGAAGAGCGAGCCAAGAATCACCATTCAACACGTCCCGGCCTTCCCTTCCCTGGCCTGTCCCCTCCCCTCTTGACGAACAAAGCTCTCCAGTTCTGGCCGCCCGTTTTCCCAGCTAATTTAATGCCCCCTCCGCGACCATGCCAGGAGCCCCGGCTAGCTCGAGTCCCCCCCGGCTAGCTCGAGTCCCCCCCGGCCGACCGACCCAAAGACGCGGCCCCCATGGCCCATGGCTGCGGCCAATGCGGCTACGCCCACGCCAAATCCTTTCGAATGGCCTCGATTCGGAGCCTGGGCTTGCCCTTTGCGTTCGTCTCCGTCGCCCGCGTTGGCTACGACGTTGGATTGGGAATGGTCCCAAGATGGGTTGTGCGTGCCTTGGTCCACGTCCACAGTCCACAGTCGGGCAATGTTGAATGTGGTCCTCCGGCTCGTCTCCCTCACCCGCTGGGTCCGGCTGGGGGGCCTTAGCTCTGTTCTTATTCTTGGGTCCAGAGAGTCTTGGGGAAAATGGTTAATTCCTCCGCTGGTCCCCCTCCCCGACGTGCTCATCTTTGCTCCTTTCTCACTCTCGCAAACGTTGCCCAGAGCCGCCGACGATCACTCCCTTCCCGGCCCGCCTGTCTGTTGGACTCAACTTTTGACGATCTCTTGATCAAGCTTCGTCGACTTGTCTTCCATCAGCCTCTTTCGAGACAGCTGCCTCATTCTTTTGGCCTCGTCTCTGTCACTCCTTTCACAGTAGTCACTCCTTCGACGCGTTTGCTGTCGAAGCCCCGGGCCCACCTCGACGAAAAGATCCTCGTCAACCTCGCGTGCAGACTTCGACGACGACGGTGACGGTTCGCCAACTAACCTCACCTCTTTTTTAATATAAAACGTCGCTATCCAACGTCCCGTTCTTCCCGGTTTCTTTTTCGGTTCTGTCACCACCTGTGCAGCACCATCGCCGCCGAGCCAACCACGCCCGACAACGACGTTACCGGGTCCATCGTAGTGAAACACGCAGCAATTTCCTAGCTAGACAACTCACTGTCTCGATATAGGAAGGATTTGCTGACGTCGCCTGCGCGAAGCATCCGACCTTTTTTCACTCTCTTCACCCTCCAGTTGGGCGACTTTTTCGCCTCGTCACTCGTTCACCATGGCCGCCTCGGCTTCATCTCACATCCCACGCGCCGGCCTTCGACTGTCACCTCTGCGGGTCGCCTTTTGTCTCGTGCTCCTGGTGTCTTGTTTTGCTTCGGGAGCTCTCGCCCGCGCAACCGAGACACGGCATCTCCGCATTCGCCGCGTCGATCCCATCTCGGAGACGGAGCCGTCGTCGATCCCTTCAGCTCAACACAAAGAAAACCTCGACTACGGACGCGGGCAATTGAGGAGACGAGCAAAGTCTGAGGAAACCGAATCAACCAGCACCGAATCTTCGAAGCATACCAAGACCGCGACCGACAGCGAAACCACAAAGGCCGCCGCATCCATCACCACTCTCACCATCTCCGTCACCCAAGCCACATCTACCGTCGATGTCACCACCTCTCCACTTCCGCAGGCCTTCGACGACAACCTCGATGCCGAACTCGACGATACCGATTCCAGCAGCAATTGTCCCGCCTTCCTCGATAGCGTTCTCAACGATCCTTCGTACGCGGCTTGCTACCCGCTCTCCATGATGCTTCAGGTAAGTCGCAATCGCATCTAGTTTCGTGGCTCTGTGTGCCAGTTTCTAACTAGCCGGACAGACCTCGCAAGGCTTTTTCAACGCTCAGAAGCAGCTGCTCAGCATTGTTCGCGTCCTGGATGCAACATGCTCCGCCAACGTTACCTACTGCACCGAATTCTTCGATGGTGCTGCCAAGAACCTAACCGCTTCCGAGAACTGCAAGCAGGAGTGGGACGACGGCGACACAACAGTGAAGCAGTTTCTCTATGGTCTTCAGGCCTATGAGATGATGTACCAGGCAACCTGCCTCCAGGATCCCGACTCGGACATGTACTGTTACGCCAATGCCGTGACTAACACTACCACTGCCTCCAACGCCTATTTCTACTATCTCCCTTACAACCTCACTCTCCCGGGCAGCACCGTTCCCTCGTGCAGTTGGTGTGTCCGGGAGACCATGGCCATCTTTCACACCGCTTCGGCCGATCGGTCTCAGCCCATTTCCAACACGTACGAAGCCGCAGCTCGCCAGGTCAACACCATCTGCGGCATCGACTTTGTCAACAGCACCCTCCCCAAGGCCGAGGTGTCAGCCAGCCCCGTTTCCGCGCCGTCGTGGACTTGGATGGTGTTTTCCCTAATGGGCGTTGCCTTGATCAACGGCTTGTTATAGGGCGGCACCGCGCACCCATGTGGTCCTGGATCGTTACTTGACGACCGTTAGCTGGACCGACTTACCCCTTTTTAATCATTACGTCTACAGACCCTTCTTCAATATGGACCTGCTCATTCATTTCGGATATGATCTCTTTTGGTATATATATTTACGACTCTGATACCCTCACACCGTTTCGGCATCACTCAATTTTTCCTTTTCTCGTTACCACGGCTCCCGTGGTGGCTCTCTGATACGACCGCGACGGAAACACAGCCTTTGTCATATTCATTTTTAATCTCGAACCGGGAGGGATCAATCATCACACACATTATTACGCTTCAGCATTAGACGGACTTCGTCGGCCAACAACGCGCCCGACCCGGAGTTTACACACACACACAGCAACAATTGGGTTGGCGGACTGCCCTTGGCATTGATACTCGTTGTATATAGTACATGAGACACTTGGATAGGGAGGAGAGGAGTGGCACGGCGCGAGCTGTGGAAGGCATCCCGTATGCAAAACGTTGGCTACGTGCCGGGATGGCTCTTGAGGAAGCAAGAAGCTACCTTGCATGGCCTGCAAGAGTCGAGACGTGTGATTTTACCGTGGGTAGGACACATGATTGACAAACAAACAAACATAAAAATGAATAACCATTTTAAATCATGCCCTCTATTCGTCGTCCCTCCCGTCTAGGTATCAACGCTACCATCATCCATGGTCTTACATGCGTGCTCTACTGCAGGTACTTACAGTTTCGCATGACACGCCGATGATACCAAGGGGCTGGCCATGTGCTTCACCCTGACGGGCCAGGGAGCCACGTATGGCGAGGAGATATGGGACATGGCCTGTCATCAACCTGGCGGCCTTCCATCGGGCTGGTCTCGTCACATCCTCTCCCCGATTGGTTCCTTGGGTGATGATGCCATTAAGTTGCCTGTCGCTCGGGTTTGCCTGCATCTGATCGGGCCGCAACGAATGCGAACACCGGGCCTCCCTTTGTGCAGTTTCCTTGACCCTTGAGGCTGAATCGTTCTGTAGAGAATCAAGGTATCCTGCAACTAAATTCTGCAGGCGATATGCTCGTCGAGCTTCTTTTGCCTCGGCTGTTCCAGGGTTGCAACACTGCAATCATTGATCTGGCTTGACCGCGTGTTCCTGCCGGTGACGAGACATCTTGACACAAGCCGTACAGATTCAGGCGATCAAGCCCCGGAAGTTAGAAAGCTTGCGCCGTGACAAAACAAGTGTTTCTGCTTGGCTCTCAGGTGTGTCCGAGTCCTTGAAGAGCACCAACCTCTGACGAGCCATCGCAGAAAGGGAACACGGCAGCCGTTTCAGCCGGGCCGAGTCTCCGAACGAAATCTCCGGGCGAGGGCGGCAGTGGACTCCCAAGAACACCCTAGCCATCTTCCCGTTCAGCTGTGACGGAATCTTGCTCTCCTTCGAGATGATCGCCGTCACCCCGATTTTCATCCCCAGCTTGCCAAGCGTCGATTAGATCCGTTCACGGCCCGCGACATGACAAAAGCGGCTAGAATAAACGGCGGTTATAAACAGCGTAAACAGGAGCCTGCCGGAAGGGCGCCGATCGGATGTTTCCGCCAAGGGAGACCAAATGCATCGCCGTCACAACGTTCAAAGGCCTTGTGCACAAACCGTCGATCGAGCATCGATAGCGCGTGTGACGTGTCTTGAGCGATCTGACAAGGAGGCATCAAAGCGGACTGGCCGAGAGCCGCGTGCCGTATTTTGGATACGTATGCACCTCGCTCCAAACCACGGTTCCTAAAATAAGCATATGGGTAAGACGACTGTTGACCGCTATCTTGCTACCCTGACAACAGTATCGAACTGCCGTGTTATCCAGGAAGAGCCCGGTAACGGGCTGAAACCGAGACAGCAACAACGTAAAGTACTGCACGTAGCTGAGATATCTCATGCCCATGTGCTCCCGAGATAACTCCAGGATCCATCGTGGCACAGACATCCTGGACAGGCTACTGCGAGCCAATGTGAGGGGTGAAGGTCGCGTCAATGCATCCCAGGGACTGGCAGGGACAAGTCAGCGATTGCCATGATCTGATAAATGGTCTGGACATGTGCTGCTCGTGAGTGGCTGGCCACATCCAGCTGCATTAGATTAGGGTGCCTGAGAACTGATCTGGTGGGGGATTGGCTGGGCCAAGCAGCGAGGACCTTTGGTTGCCGTGACAGGGGTTGCAGAGCACCATCAATCACAGAGGCAGACAGGGAAACTTGCCTTTGCAATCCAGGGCTGACCACCATCCACAGGCCGGGTTCATGGGCTTCTCAGGGTACTCGAACATGCCGTTGGAGGCATGGGACGGGGAAGAACCGGCAAGTGACGCTGCTCAAGGCACATGCCAACGGTAGGCAGGCCACAGCGCTAGGTGCATACATGTTCGAAGCAGATAGCGGCTAACTTAACCCCGGGATCGAGCAGGAAGAGGAGCCTGCCGCGTCGATAGTCGAGGCTGAGCCGCAGTTGGGGCCGAACGGCTTGCCTGATGCTCACTTGCTAGATGGTGGAGGTGATGCAAGAAAGCAAATCCGGGAATGGGTGAGTGTGATGTGGACGGGGAATGCTTGCCCAGCATCACATCTGCCAAGCGAATGAAGCGGTGAGGACCACAGGCCAGTCTGTAAAGAGCATGGGCCGATATTTGCTGACTTGAGGTCCATTATTGGATCATTTGGATCTTCGTCCGTACCGGCAAAGGGCAGATCACCCTGACCCGAGTGACATCGGGAGCATGGGCCGCGGGAACCATGACGGCTTGTTTTTGTGTAACCTGCTACTCAACACGTCAGTTAGAACCAGCCGTGGGACGCAAAGTAAATGGAGCTTCGTCTTGGCCCTTGGACGCGTTCAAGTTCCATCCCATACCCTCTCTCAGCTTTTCGGCCGCCGTCAGCACCAGCGACAGCCACATTTCTCACCCTTGAAAGCCAGTGACAATGGCAAAATACAAAAGGGAGCAGATTTCACGGCAAACTTGCTCTCGGCTGGACGTTGTTTTTGTGGCGTGGGGTTGGACTGAGCGGGCGCTACTGACGGCGAGCCAGCATCACCCTTGTGCCTCGCCGATCACCCTGTCAAATCGGTTTAGACCAGAGGAAGCCAGCTAGCGAGGCCAATAATTCGCGGGTTTTGGCAGTTGGTCGAGGGTAGGAACATCAGCTGGTCAAGGATTCGAAATTCAGCCCTTTGGCTTGCCAATGCCACAGAGGAGTGACCGGACAATGACGCGCAAAGCAGTTTGCTCCTTTGGCGCCACAGAGACGCCGTCTGTCCCTGACTGCTGCCGTCGAATACGGACGACGTGATCTGTTGGTTCGGGGTCGCCTGTTGCTGTTGGACGGAGTGCAACTCAACCGTGTTCCATCGGCTCAAGCTAATGGATGCCCAACTTGTCAGCGGTTGAGTTTCGGAGAGGGGTCAAGGTTGATAGATGTTTGTGAGAAAAGACAAGTCGCTTTGACGGGTGGCTTTACGCCATGTACGGCCTAGACGAGTCCAGAGACCTGGGCCCGGGCCGATCGGGGAAGGGAGAGACGCCTTGTTTGGATCATCAGGCGGTGGCGAAGGGAAGCTCGGTGACGGCGGTGATATCTTTGGTCTCGAAGAGTCGTGAAGTTGTTGATGTTGAAGAGAAAAGGGCATATCGGACCATGGCTCCAGATCACATTCTTCCGAGGAACCACGGCGGCCGAATCCTTTCTGCCCGATTGAGGAACAGGGTTCGTGTCAATTGAGCGAGTCCCAAGGCGCTGGAAACAAAGCCGGGAAATCCTGACGAGATGGCTGCCATAAGCCGGTGGGAGATGTGGAAACCCGGGAGCGTTGCTTGTTGGTGGTGAAGTTCCAATTAATGTTTGCTCCCTTCAATGCTTGGCTTAAGTGGAGCTGGCAGGAAAGAGCGGGCAGTTTCAAGGTTCCTTCCCCGACTCTTCTAGCTTGCATGCTTGCCTGCCGTTGAAGGAAGAGGCACATGTGCTAATAATGGTCGACTTAAGCGAGAGTGAGGAATGTGCCTGCCCAGCTGCTCCTGCTTTGAAGGTGTTTCGTGAGGTAACTGCAGTGAGTGGCCGGCCAGTGGCAGCTTCCCTCGAGCACCGTCCGTCCAAGATCAAAGGAAGGAACCCTCCAGGGCTGTTTCCAAATACCAACCCATCATAGGTCGAACTGATTCCTTGTTTCCTCAGGCACTCATTTCTTCTCATCAGCCGCTTGGCGCTTGTTCCAACTTCAGCCCACTCCTCCGTGCATCCATCCCTACTTATCCGTACTTTCAATCGGTACCAACGGATGTGAATAACTACGTCGCTGTGAGAATTGACCCTTTGTGGCTTCCCTGCATCAAATCCAACCTTGTCCCGCCCAGGCCAAGTCTCTGCTAACCGATGCCTCATTCCTCTTCGAGCTGGCAGCTGCCACCAACCGTGTCACCCATCAAACCGCCACCTTGGGAACGTGGTGGTCGGGCCTCCAAGGTAGGGAGGGGTAATGGCACGGAGCCGCGGACGAAAAAGAGTTGCAGTATCGACGGAGCATCACGATGACAAGGGCTTGCCCCATTCTCCCAGCTCTTCGAGTGTCCTCGTGGGCACATGGACGGAGTCCGGAGTAGCAAACACCATCATCACACGGAACGGGCACGGGAACGATGCCAGCCTTTGCACCCCCCCTGTAATGTCTTTCTAGTCAAAGCGGAAACGACAGATTGCCATCGCCCGTCGAGAGCGAGTCCTTTGGGATGCTCCCCGACTCCCAACAGACAGGAAGCAAGGGAGGAATGTTATGGGTCCACGCCCCATGCGGCGCCAGCAGGTGCATGCACTGATTGCCACGGTAAGCAGGAGAAGCCACGAGGGAGGGTAGCGAGATTTTCGCTCTGTTTTGCTTCGTTTCTCTAACCGGCATCTGGCTAGGGACTCGAGATTCGAGGTTGACAAATAACGAGCCCGCTAAGCGTTGGAGGGATCACCAGTCATGACGGCGGTGGTGTGTGGGCATGGCAGATGGACGGGGACAGGGATATCGGCGGAAGCACAGCGGTTCGTAATTACAATGGCTCCCTTCCAACCCCCATGCCGAGAAGATTCCCCATTGACTGTCTTGCATTTCCTAGCCAGGAAGCTGGTGCATTGGTGCTGGAATTTAGGGTGAAGCACTAGCGACTGGGCTGACGAGGGACGTTGATCTCGAGGGGGTCCAACCATCAAAGCTGTTGTTTTCTCGCCCAGCTTCGAGTCTTATCCGTCAGGTACGTCGCATCCCTTGTCTACGGTTGCATTGGCAGGAGGTGGCAGGCCGTGGCAGGTCGTGGCATGTCAGGTAGCCCGCTGGTTGGGTGTCCGTACTTAATCTTGGCCCCGTCTCCGCGATTTTCTCGCCTTTTCCCTCGAGATTTCCTCGATGCACCTTTGCTGACTGCGACTACATACACAGGTACTGTGCCGTACGCTACAGGCCCGGGCCTTTTTCTCCTCTTGAGGCCTCGATCTCGGCGACCCTGAGGAATTGGGATCGGAGGTAAATCCTTCTCGTCCCTTCTCTGTCGACCGGCGGTCCTCCCTCTCTCCCTCGAAGCTAAGGTATAGTCCAGTCCAGCTCCCGCCCGTCTCCAGATTCAACATCCCAACATGCAACGCACCATTGATCGGCCTGTTCCCCCCGGCTTCTTTCCCCTTCGCTCCTCCCCTCCACATCATCCACATCCTTCCCGCGTTTGACTATCCCTACTCCACCGTCTCGCACCATCTCCAACCCTGCGTCGATTGCATCTTTTTTGGTGTCATTCTCCCTTCATTCATAATCCTACCTCTCCTCCCTTGCCTCGGGGGGCTCCAGCGCACAAGTAAGTACAGATGCACGCATACAGGACACCAACGCATCCTCAGAGACGCCGGTCGTTCTCCGACGAGCAAAGGCGGGTTGGCCACGCTCAACCATTATCATCGCACCCCCTCATCTTGCACTCCTTTAGTAACAAAGACATCCAGTCACCACGTCGGGCCACAGTCAAGTCGAAGCCACTCACCCAAGACTCTCGCCGAACGAACCCACCCACCGGGTCCGAATTGTGCGCGGCCTCGGGAGGGGATGCGCCCTCTCGCGTGAGAACAAGTTGCTCTTGTCTGTCCGTTGTCCTCGCGCCGAACACGCCCCGTTTGCCCCGTTGCTGGTCCTGGCCGTGCCGCCGCCACAGGGCTCGACAGTCTCCAAATCCGGATGTTCGTGGGGTTGTTAGGCCATCACCTCTCTCGGATCGCTCTCATCATTTCCTCCCTCTTGTCTCAACCTGGCCTCGGACTCGCAGCAAGCCTCGATTCGTCCCTTGATCGTCAAATTTGCCATTACGGGGCGTTGCGTCCGGTCCTTTTGGCCTCTTCTCCTGTCTCGCCGACCCACGCTCCTCTGACATCGCACTCCCCTCCCCGCGCTTCAGAACACCTTTGCCTCTCTCTGCCTTCACCACCTTGCGACAGCCGTCACCACTGCTTTGACACACCCGCCCTGTGGACCCATCCGCATTCCCATTTCCAGCCGATTCCCTAGAAAAGAGTTGAGGTGCTGGGGCTTCCCGTCGTTTTGTCACCTCGATTCACCTAGCCTGTCCTCTCATTGGGTCTGCCTTGGGTACTTCCAGGCCATGTAAGTTTAGTCAATCGACGCAAGCGATTTGGGCCACCGCTCACCTCTTCATAAGCCGGACACCGTTTCTTCCTTTCCCTCTTCATGGTGATCCTCCCGTCTCGAGGGCCCAAATTCTATGTCGTCCACCATCGTCGAAACAACTTCCCACAGGCTAGGGGACCCGGAAGCCATGGCACGCCAATATACGACAGCATGGGTTCAAGACCCTCGTTACCCTCCTCACGACCCAGCCATGAACTCTGGTCACTACCATGCCCAGTCGCCTCAAGACTCGCGATTTCCTCCTCCACCGATTATCCCACACGATACGCCTGACGGCCAATGCCTACCCCAGGCACAATCTCCTCAGCACCAGAGATTCCCTTCTGGATACCACACTGCCACGATGCCTGCACCCAGCTCGCATACCTCATATCCACCACCTACTTCCTCGCCGTCTCGTCACAACCCGCCCGCCCCTGCCCCTGCCAGCCAGCAGAGGCATCGTGACTCCCAGACTGCCCAAAGTTCTCCGTCAATAGCTCGCCCTACCGCGGCGAATCCCTCGCACACATATCAGCGCCAGCTCGTTCCGCGACCTCCTCGAGAAGAGGTGGCACCCGGACCCGAAACCTCAGCGCCCACCTACGTGCCTCGCCCTCTCGTTCCACGTCGACCCAATCAGCAAGGGTCTGATCGTCCACGAACTCATTCCACCGCCGCTCCAATGATGATGAAGCCGCTCTCAAGTCTCCCGCCTCTGCCGCCCATCGAGACCAGGCCTGACCCCATGAGAATTTCGGATATCTTGAGCAGCGATGGCAGCACCTCTGCGAGGACTCCTATTAGTAGGCACCCTAGCATTGTCCCCGATGCGGAGTACAAACTCAGGATTCGCCAACAGCCAGTGGCGGCACGATCATGTGGGTTTGGCGAAAGGGATAGGAGAGTCATCGACCCACCGCCGATTGTACAGCTTCTCGTCGAGAGCCCTCATCTCAGCGAGGAAGAAAAGAAGAAGCGCCTTCGGTACTGCCACTACGTCATGAGCTGCTCAATCTATGATGAGTCTGGGACTCGGGATGCTGCCTTTATGCCAGAGGAGTACCGCCAACAACGACGTCTCATGGGCTCGCTCGCCGGGGCTCCCTTCGTAGGCAAAGATGAATTTGGCGAGGAAGGCTGCTTCTTTTGCTTCCCCGATCTCTCTTGCCGGACTCCCGGGGCATTCCGCCTGAAGTTCAGCCTGGTCATGATCGACCCCGTTCGAGCTAGAGAAATTCGACACTTTCCGGTCCTTGTGGAAGCCAAGAGCGACGTCTTTAACGTCTACAGCGCCAAGGATTTCCCTGGCATGCAAGCAAGCACAGAGTTGACAAAACGCTTAAAGGAGCAGGGCTGCATCATCTCCATCAAGAAGGGCGCCAATGAAAAGGGGAAGAGCGCTAGGCACTACGGGGATTCCAGTGGTGACGACGACGATGAGAGCCGCACTTCTCACAGCAAGAAGCAACGGCGCTCGAGCCGGCGATAGACGCATCAGGCTTGGGATCATATTGGCGTTGCATGGGTTTGAAGACATTGGCAAGGGATAAACGGCAAGGACGGGTACAGGCGATCATGGAACGATTTTGTGGATAGTGACGTTTCTTATTTCTCTCGTTCACGACGAACATGATATATTCGGGCCAAGGCTCGTACGCTGGCTTCTTTCTTCTCCTCACCGACGATTCTTTCGTGATTGGAATATGGACACTCTACTTCTTGGCCGGAGGCGACCAAGTTGACGTCACATATTAGAACGGACGAGTGTTGGACTGACTGGCTGCATCTCAACGACTCAACTCGGGCCGTGAGACAAATTCGGCAGAGCGTTACCGTTTCCCATCCGGGATTGGACGAGAAGGTGTCGATCCCCAAACGATAGAGGCGGCGG
>JAMQMW010001603.1:7752-18758 GCA_024115155.1 Thelonectria blattea
ACGCTGCGCGAAGTAACTGTGACCCGGTGCCTCGTGCTTCCCGAGCGACGAGGCAGAAACAATCATCCATCAATCGACTAATCTATCCGTAGACCGCACGTGCCCAACGCCGGCAGCGGCAGCTAAAGCAAGATTTGCTCCGTAGCCACTCGTTGACAATGGCCCAAACGGCCTGAACATCAACCCGTGTCACGGACAACAATGCCGACAATGTTGATACGTGCAGTATCCGTACTTGTGACCTCCAATCGTCATCCAAAAAAGCAATGCGACATGTTCCGGCAATGGAGGCCGACCTCTTTCCTTGGCCAGAGAATCTTCAGGGGTCCGGTTCGTTCGCTCAATCCTCGTCCATCGAATCATCGTCGTCGCCCTTCCCGGCCTCGTCGCCCTCGCCTCCCTCGTCCTCGCTCTCGCTGCTCTCGTCGTTCTCCACACCCACCAGCCGGTCCTCGTCCTTGCCGGCGCTCTCGGGAACCCGTCCCGCAAAGGCCTTGCGGACGGATGCGTTGGTGCTGGTATCCCACACGTGCATGGTCCCCTTGCTGCCCGCCACGGCGAGTCGGAAGGCCACCTCGGCGTCGGGCGCGAACGTCGTCGAGAAGACCTTTCCGACGTCGAGGTTCCGCGACACCACCACCGAGGGGCCCGTGGCCTGGATGTTCCACAGCTTGACCGTCTTGTCCGTCGATCCCGTCGCCATGAAGCCCGGCACCACCGGGTTGATGTCGAAGGACGACACCGACTCGTCGTGCGCCTGCAGCGTCCAGACCGCCTTGGTGGCCGTCGGGTCCGAAGGCGCGTTTCGCACGTCGTGGTAGTGGATGATGCCGTTCTCCGTCGACACGAAGAAGTAGTTTGCGTCGTGGGGATCCCACCGGATGTTCTCGACGTCGCTTTCCACTCCCCATCGGGGCACCTTTGCGTCCGGCGCGCGCATGTCGGCCGCCACCACGGTTCGGTCGTAGCTGCCGCTGAGCAACACTGTTGACTCAACCGCGTGCCACGCGAGCGAGCACACCTTGTCCGTGTGATAAGTGTAGGACTTGGCGCACCTTGATGTGTTCAGATCCCACAGTTTCACCGTCTTGTCTGCTGATGCCGATGCGAGAAGGTTGCGGTGTTGTCGGTTCGCTGCGAGTGAAAGGATCGCGTCCACGTGGTACTCGTCGTTGGCCTTCTTGGACTTCTTCTTCTTCTTTTTCTTCTTGGCCTTGTCGGCGTCTGCGTTTCCGCCCTGACCCAGGATGGCGTTGGGGTACATGCAGTCGACACTGTCCAAGTCCCAGACCTCGATATCGGGGTCCATGGTACCGATGGCGACGAAGTTGCCTCGAGCATCGGCGTCTCCGCCGGCCTTGTTGACGGGCATATCGAGCCACTCGACGCACAGAGGAATGGCGGGCAGCATGATGTCGTGGTGCACGTAGAGGTTGTCGGCGGCATCCTCGTACACGTACACCTCGAGGTTCGCCATCTCGTCTTCCACCTTGGCGGCCAGAATCAAGTTGTCCGTGGCCAAGACCTGGAGCTCCTCTCGCTCCTCGTCCTCGTCCTCCTTTGCCGCGTCCAGCGTAATGTAAGGGTCGTCCTTGTTGTCTTCGTAGTAGGCCAGAGCCTTGGTGTTTCCAAACATGGCCATTCCCTCGCCGCTGCCTGGTGCTTCTTCGTCGTCGTCGTAGTGTTCTAGGTCGTATTCTTTGAGGTCGTCGTCGTCAACAAGGTCCCTTGTTTGTGTTAGCGATTTCGTCAATTGCCTCTGCGCAAATCACAAACTTCTTCTGGGCCTTCTCGCCGTCATCCTTCATCTCCTCGTCATTGTCCTTCTTCTCGGCATTCTTTGCGCCGTCCTCGCCTTCCTGGGCTTCCTTGAGGTCCTCCTCGGCGTCGTCGAGCTGGAGCTTGGCGAGTTGCGCTATTCTTTCGTACTCCTCCTCATCGAGAGTGTATTTTTGGGGAAAAGGCGCCGCGAAGCCCCGAGGGACCCACGAAGCAGCCGTAATCATCGACATCGTGAGTGCGATGCTGGGTATCTTTTTGGTGTAAGGCAATGCACCACTGTTTTGCTTGGTGGGCGGGCGCAAAGATAATTTTCCTCCAAAAATTTCAAGTGGGGGTTATCGATAAGGTTGGTGTCGGATAAACTTCGTCGTTGTTTTGTTCGGTTCTCGTTGTAAACATTCCCAAGGCTTTCAACTTCCTTTTCTCACGGTCGAATATTCATCAAGGCCAGCTCGAAAATGGCCGACGACCAGGATTACGACGGGTATAACCCAAAGAGGCGACGTTTGGAGTCGTCGCGACCACCTCACAAGTTTCAGAACTCTCGGTCCTCGACACCTCGCGGTCGCTCTCACTACGCGCCAACGCCACCTCGACAGCTCGATGGGCCCCAGCCGACGGACGAAGATGAGAAAGCGCTCGATCGCGACTGGTACGGCGGCGATGAACTCGGCGGACATACCTTTGGAGACGATTCGCACAACCCGTTCGCTTCATACCAGTCGTCTGCCTGGGAAAACCAACAGCAGGGCGCCGCCCAGAACCAAAAGATGTCGAGCCGGTACGACGCTTGGAGGGAGCAAAGGAATCGAGAAAATGATGCCTGGGAAACGAACCGGATGGTGGTGTCTGGTGTTGCGCAATGGAAAGACGAACCAGTTGAAGTTGACGCGGAACAAGAAATCCGAGTCCATCTCCTTGTCCACGATCTCCGACCTCCCTTCCTCGACGGACGAACCATTTTTACGAAGCAATTGGAACCCATACCGGCTGTGAAAGATTATCAGAGCGACATGGCCGTCTTCAGCAGAAAAGGCAGTAAGGTGGTCAAAGAGGCCCGCCAACAACGAGAACGGCAGAGGCAAGCGCAAGAGGCCACGAATATCGCCGGAACTACGCTTGGAAACATCATGGGAGCCAAGGAAGAGGATGGAGATAGCGCCCTACCTGTGGCCGCCGAGGACGACATGGCCAAAACCGAGCCGAAGGGGAACAAATTCAGCGAGCACATGAAGAAGTCAGACGGAGCCAGCAATTTCAGTCAGACCAAGTCGCTTCGAGAGCAGCGAGAGTATCTTCCAGCTTTTGCAGTTCGCCAGGAGCTTCTACGGGTGATTCGAGAGAACCAGGTCACCATCTGCGTCGGCGAAACGGGCTCTGGCAAAACCACACAGTTGACCCAGTTTCTTCACGAGGACGGTTATGGAAAGGGTGGCATGATTGGTTGCACGCAACCTCGACGTGTGGCAGCAATGAGTGTGGCCAAGCGAGTTGCCGAAGAGATGGAAGTGAAGCTGGGGAGCACAGTGGGCTATGCAATCCGTTTCGAAGATTGCACGAGCAAGGAGACGGTCATCAAGTACATGACTGATGGTGTGTTGCTTCGAGAGTCGCTCAACGAGCCCGACTTGGACAGATACTCGTGCATCATCATGGACGAGGCGCACGAGCGTGCCCTCAACACGGATATCTTGATGGGCCTGTTCAAGAAGATCCTGCAGAGGCGTCGAGATCTCAAGCTCATCGTCACGTCGGCAACGATGAACTCGAAGAGGTTCTCCGACTTCTTTGGCGGAGCGCCAGAGTTCACCATCCCAGGCAGGACTTTCCCCGTGGATGTCATGTTCCACCGATCGCCCGTCGAGGATTATGTCGATCAGGCAGTGCAGCAGGTCCTGGCAATCCATGTTTCGATGGACGCGGGTGATATTCTGGTCTTCATGACGGGCCAGGAGGACATTGAAATCACCTGTGAACTGGTCCAAAAGCGACTCGATGCCCTGAACGACCCTCCCAAATTGAGCATCCTGCCCATTTACAGTCAGATGCCCGCAGATCTCCAGGCCAAGATCTTTGACCGAGCAGCCGCCGGGGTGCGGAAATGCATCGTGGCGACCAACATTGCCGAAACTAGCTTGACGGTCGACGGTATCAAGTACGTGGTGGATGCTGGCTACTCCAAGATGAAGGTGTATAACCCAAAGATGGGCATGGACACGCTGCAAATCACGCCCATTTCGCAAGCAAACGCAAACCAGCGTTCTGGGCGTGCTGGTCGAACGGGGCCCGGAAAGGCATTTCGACTCTTTACGGACAAGGCTTACAAGGAAGAGCTCTACCTGCAGACGATCCCCGAGATCCAACGCACCAACCTCGCCAACACGGTGCTCATGCTCAAGTCGCTTGGCGTGAAGGACTTGTTGGACTTTGATTTCATGGATCCTCCCCCGCAGGATACCATCACGACATCTATGTTCGACCTCTGGGCGCTGGGAGCCCTGGATAACCTGGGAGAACTCACGGAGCTCGGTCGAAAGATGAGCGCCTTCCCCATGGATCCGTCGTTGGCGAAACTGCTCATTACGGCTGAAGAGTACGGATGCAGCGAGGAGATGATTACGATTGTGTCGATGCTTTCGGTTCCCAATGTCTTCTACCGACCCAAGGAGCGACAGGACGAGGCCGACGCGCAGCGTGAGAAGTTCTGGGTGCACGAGTCGGACCACTTGACCTACCTGCAAGTGTATTCGGCGTGGAAGAGCAACGGGTTCTCCGACGGATGGTGCGTCAAGCATTTCCTGCACCCCAAGTCGTTGAGGCGTGCCAAGGAAATCCGAGAACAGCTCCTCGACATCGTCCGGATGCAGAAGATGAAGCTGATCAGCTGCGGAATGGACTGGGACATGATCCGAAAGTGCATCTGCTCTGGATACTACCACCAGGCGGCCAAGTACAAGGGATCGGGAGAGTACATCAACCTCCGCACGAACCTCGCGGTGCAGCTGCATCCCACCAGCGCCCTCTACGCAGGACACCCGCCAGACTACGTCGTGTACCACGAGCTGATCCTCACGTCCAAGGTGTACGTCTCGACGGTCACGGCCGTGGACCCTCACTGGCTGGCCGACCTGGGCGGCGTGTTCTACTCGGTCAAGGAGAAGGGGTACTCGATCCGGGAGAAGCGCATCACGGAAACCGAGTTCAACCGGAAGATGGAGATTGAGGCGCAGATGGCGGCGGACCGGCGGCGAGAGTCGGAGCGGATAGACGCCCAGAAGGCGGCCAAGCCGGTGAAGCGCAAGGAGGAAGCCAAGACGATTGCCGTCGGGGCCGTGAGGCGACCAAAGGTGAAGCGTCGGGGCAGGGGATTTTGAACAAGGGAAGCGTTTTGAATTTGCGTGTGGCTATTTTGCATGGCGGATAGATACCTACTACTACAGCAATGGCGTAATATCATGGCGGGCGTGTGGAGTTTTTGTCATTCATCAAGTTTAACGTCGAACCTCAAAGGTTACCTCACCGTCCATGACTTCCCGATCTTCCTTGTCGAGCTGCACGACGCGAGCATGTCTCGGGCCGTAGTCGACGTCCTTGAGGAATTGGCTTAGAATGTCTTCGCTTCCTTGGGCTTCGCCTTCGACCTGCTCTTGGTCAGCGTTATCACCAGCCTGAGAAGAGGACTGACCTACCTTGTCGTCGTGAGTGTTGCGACACCACCCCGTGATGCCGTACTCTTGTGCCCTTTTCCGCGTAAAGTAACTGCTTCTTGGTTAGATATTTGTTGCTGGTTTGGTGTTGTTGTATCTACCGGAAACCAACACCTGGATGACGTCAGCTGGGCGTGTTGGTGAGGCTTTGGAGGAAGGGAGACTGGCCTTGGACGACGCCGTGGACACGGAAGTAAACCTATGGAATGGGTCAGAATCGTTTCTTCAATAGAACCCATTGTTTTGTTGATACCCTTTTAGTCATTTTCGCGAATCTTGCATGGAGCGATATTCATGTCAGTGGAAAGGTCTCAATCTCAAGGAAGTCCAATCCGCTCGGCTAAGTCCCGGCCTCGCAGTTGGACGGATGCCACTTGCCACAAAAGCCACTAATAAACCAACCTCTCTCCCTCGTCTTCAGACACCGTCAACTCACCCTCCTCGCCAACTTCATCCCACGCCCGCCACCCCAATGCGTTCGCCCTCACCCGTCGAACCCGCCGTGCGCTTCCGCGCCGGCAAGAGGCGCAAGGCCTATCGCCAACGCGCCGACAGCGAAAGCCATGATGATAAAGTCACGACGACGACGACGACTACTCCTGCTCTCCCCGATGCGCCCGCGGCGCAAACACACGACGATGACGACAACGACGGCCAAAGCAGCGACCAGGAAGAAGAAGACTCGAGCGTCGCCGTCGCCGCCGCGCTCCGTCTGCGCAATGCCCGGAGAAGCGCCGCCCGCCTCAACGGCGTGCGCTTCAAGAACACTGCTGCGAAACCGGATCGCGACAACGACAATAACATCGAGCGCGCTCTGGTTCCGCACGCCGACGTCGCCGCGCAGGAAAAGGACGCCGCGGCGCTCGGGAGCGTCGCGGACCGCTTCATGCATCAGACGGGCCTGGTAGCCGACTTGAACGACCGACACATGTATGTTGCCCGGGCTCTAGTCCCTTTCCTCCCTCCTCCCCCCTCCCCAACCCTGATGCGCCGGACTAATCATTCAAGGATGGAATACATAGAATCTCGCCTATCTAGCCGCCCCAGCGCAACGACATCACAATCCCTCGCGCCCACACCACCCCCCGCCTCGTCCGCCATCCCTCCTCCTCCCTCTCTCGACACCACCACCACCTCCTCCGCCACCGTCCCCAGCGTCCCGGCGGCAACCACCACCACCGCCTCCGCCTCCGCCTCCTCGGGCGCCATGCGCGGCCACCTCATGGAAATCGACCTCGGCGACGAAGCCCGCGACTACAACGTCGCCCGCACCGAGCGCGCCGCCCTCGGCCACCACCCGTCGTCCCAAGACCCGGACCCCCCCCGCCGCGCAAACAAGAGGCCGCGCCTCGGCCGCGACGGGAAACCCCGACGCCCGCGCAACCGACGAGGAAGCGACGCCATCAAGCGCGATCAGCTCGTCGAGGAGATATTGCGCGAGAACCGCCGTACGTCCCCCTACTTACCCCCTCCCTCCCTCTTTGAAAACACTCTAACATGCACAGTCGACGTCTACGAAGCACCCGCGCCGTCACAACCCGACTCCTCCGACGCGAATCCCGACGGCGCCGCCGACGACCGTCTGGCCGAGCAGTTCCGCCAGCAGTTCCTCGAGGACGTCGCCCAGAGGCAGCTCAAGAGGAAGAAGCCCGCGAACCCGCCCGCAAAGTCCGACGACGTCCTCAAGGGCCCCAAGCTGGGCGGCAGTCGAAACGTTCGCGCCGCCATGCGAGACTTGCTCTTGAAAAAGGAAAAGGAGGCAAAGAAGTGAATTCATGGGGCACGATTAATGCTTCGTGCTGATGCAACCACATATAGTACACAGTAACTCATATTTGGCTAGTCACAAAGTATTCCAAGCCTGAGAAACGCGCCGCTTGGATACGGTAGTCTTCTCTTCCGCGGAATCAAATTGGCCCTTGTCATTGATAATCTTGCATTCAATACCTAGTCCATAAACGATTGTTCGTTATCATGCCTGCCTCATGAGGCCAAGCCCAAATTCCCGAAGCCAAAAAACCAACCCAAACTCCAAATCCAATCCCAGGTTTATAAGTTAAAGCAAACTCCTGTACCCAATCCCGTATAATCCGTCCCAAACGTTTCGTTGTGGATGTAGAGAAGTAGAAGCCCCAGTCAGGGAAAGTAGAAACCGGCAATGCACCGTGACCAATCCAAAAGCTTGCTGTCCTGCTCCGGGCGCAAGGAATCCAGCTTGCATCACCCTTGCTCGTACGCCAATTCAAAATGTAGCCAAAAGGTAACCCCCATGGGGGAAAGAAAGGAAGGACAAGAAAGTGAGAGGCCCGAAAAGAGCCTAAAGAGAAGAACAGGGAACACGAGAAACCCCTTACCGGATATCAAGCTGGAACGGCTTGAACCGCCCGCCAATGGTCGCACAACGAGGACACTTTCTCCGCGCCCCTTGCTCCGCCATCAGCACTTCCACGCAGGTAGGACAAAGCCCACAAATGCACTCCGTGCAAGCATACGAGTCCTTTAGTAGCGAGAAGCCCTGACAAGCGGCGCAATAGATCTGGATCGTCTGTGCCGAGTACGTAGGCGATGAGTCGGACAGACCTCGAGATCCAATGTGGAAGTTGTCGCCGCTCTCGCCGCTCTCCACCGAAGGGAACGGCACAACCGTGTCTTGTCCATAGGAAGGCGGCGTAAGTGCCTGCTGGAGAGGAGAAGCCTGATAGCTGCCGGGTTGGAACTGCTGCTGGTACGTGAATGGCGGCATTGAAGCTCGATGCATTGATACTGGAGACTGAGGAACCTGAGAAGAGTTAGCGAGTTCAAGCCATCGCTGGAAGGGAACAAAGACCTACAGGTGTGCGATCCTCATCTATGTCTCCAGCAGCCGATGCGGCTTGATCTGCTGCGTCGATGAGGTCCTCCCATCGTTTCATATCGGTCGACGGTTCAACTGAGAGAGCTTTCCGGCTATTAACCAGTCCATATCGCTCGTCTTGAATGCGTCGGAGCCATTCACCGCCCGACGAACGAGAGTTCTTCTTTTTGTGGTGAGTTTCTCTTCCTCGTTTCGTCACTGACTGCTTGCGCGGTCGGTTGCCGAGCGGCCGTTGGATGGGGGGAAGTGTAGACGACCTTCCTGGTGGGGAATGTGCTAAGAGCGAAGGGAGAAAATCGCGCTGGCGATTGCTCTTAGTGGAGGGATAAGGATCGCTGGTGATGTCGTGATTTCCAAGGTTGAGAGGAGGCAATTCAATCGAGGTCCTCGGTCGTCGTCCATCCATATCAGAATAGTAGTCCTGAACAGCTTGGTTAGCTTGTGACGCTTCGGAATGGCAGCAGCTTGGTTATCGATAGGAGCGGGGTAGCAGGGCTTACACCATCGAGGTCGAGGTCTTGATTGTTCTTGACGCCGTGAAGCTCGGCCAGTGCCGCTGCAGCACTGGCCGTGCCCAGCATCGGGGGCACGTAGGTATTGAGGCCGCCGATCTCCTCGATGCGGCGTGGCGTGCCTGGGTTGCTAGGCTCGTCACGGTGAAAGTGATTCCGTTCGTGGAAAGCTTCCAGGTGGTCAACGAGCGGGGTCAAGAGTGTCTGAGAGTGGGACAAACCCTGAGGTGCCAGAGCTGAGCTCTGCTCGGGATTTCGACGCTCCGACGGCGGGCTATTCACCATCAAGTGGAAGCTGTCTTCGGTTGCCGGGAGCTTCGCAATGTAATATTCGGGATGTGCACGGCGGATGTGCTCCTGCATCGAGCGGTATCGTTTCTCCTGCAGATGGTAGATATCGTCAGACGGTGCGCAACTTGCGGTGGCATTTAGAAGCGCAGTTCGAGCTCTCCCAGCGTAGCTCGCAGATAAGAGCATGGTGAGACAGGACGGACGATAATGCAGGACGGGGATGCAGCATGGCGTGGGGTTAAAGGCCATGCGCGGGCGGAATGCGACGGAAAGAGACACCAACTACTTACGCCGATGCACCGCTTGCGACAGCTGGAGCCGTCCTGATTCCGGAGGGGACAGACGACTTCATTGTTGGAGTCTGTGATTGAGAAGGACGAGGTTAAAGACGATCTGGGCGGCATCTTGACCCCACCATGCGCTCAGTCTCGACGGTGGGGGATTGGGTGGTGGTGATGGTCAGGCGTCGAGGAAACCAGAATTGAGAAGAAGGCGGATTCAATTGGCGAAATTGTAGCGGATTGAAGCTGGAGCTGCTCAATGCATAGCCTGGCGATGGTGACGGAAGCTGCCCTCGACCATGGGCGAATGTGTGACAAAGGCTGTTTCGGACCCAGCTGGGATTGGGGATGGCGAAGTCTATCTGAGAAATCCTTTCTTTGAGGCTCGAGGCCGAGGGTTGGAGGCGTCGACGGTGAATGGTCGAGTCTTATTGAGAGAGGGCGAGTATTTACGCTAGATGGCGGTCCTGGCAGCAGTCGATAGATCGGCGGGATAAGGCGAGAGGGAAGTCGCAATGTCCAAGTCGGCGGGTGAGAGTGGTGGTGGTGGTGGTGGTGATGGAGGAGGAAGAGAATTGGAACCGGGGAGACCAGAAACTGGGAGGTTTAGCAGTCGAGGTCAGTTTAAGTTGTGGGAGGAAGGAGGAAGGGAGGAGGGGAGACGGAAGGTGGGAGGCAAAGGATATTTTCGGGTAAAGCGTGTTTGGGCGAGGAAGAGAAAAAAGAGCAAAGAGAGAGTGTGTGAGTGAGCAGGAGGAGAGGGCGTGTGTTTTGTTCTGCGTGAGCAACAAGATTGATCAGTGAGAATGGAAGCGCAGCAGCAGCAGTAGGCGGTGCGGCAGCAGCCCAGCAGTGTTGCCCCAGCTGAGAGCTTTGCTACAACCTTGCTTTGCCTCGCTGCATTGCCATTTGGAGTAGGTACATGCCGAACATTGCAAGTGAGAGAGAGGAGCTCTCCGTGGATTCACACACCCCCTCCCCCAAAGGCAAGGCAAGGCAAAGGCGGAATCGCTCACACGGACGAGTGCCAGGACCGGCTCCAGCGAACCGGCACCGAGAAGGCGCAGATAAAAAAAGCCACAGGGATGACCATTGTTACAGAACGAGCACCCTCCGAGGGGAAAACCGTTGAGAGACGAAGGAGACGAAAATCTCATCAGGAACCAAAAAAAGAGTACCTGCGTGGAAGGGCGTGTGAGCAATTCGTCCGACAGACACCGTCTGTACGAAGCATGTACTGTACATTGGCGATTCCGTTCTGTGCGTGACAACTTGGCGAGCCAAAATTCAGAGGAGAGCTTTATTAGTGATCGGCCTCGAACGACTTATCGATTACGCAGCCAATGGCATCTGGCAGGAGCTTGGGGGTGCGGATCAAGAGCTCTCCAGCTTGTCTCGGCCCTGGAGAGAAGTAAAACCTCGCCCTTCCCTGCACGTTATCAACCATCTGGTTGGAGGAACCGGACTTCAGCTGGGGCAGGGGAAGCTTCATCGAAGAAGCCAATCATCGAGGGACCGGGAAGCTCCAGCAAGAAGTTGTCGCCTTTTCGATGCGCGACAAAAAAAAAAAAAAAAAAAA
>JAMQMW010001606.1:0-19959 GCA_024115155.1 Thelonectria blattea
TTTTTTTTTTTCGAGAGGGGGCGCGCAAGAGAGAGTGAGAGAGGGAGGGAGAGAAAAGAGAGAGGGCGGGGGAGAGGAAGAGGAAGAAGGACAAGAAACAAATGGCAACCAGGACAGACGTGGCTGTCAGCGTCTGTGGCGTCGTCTCTCGGCACAAGCCAAAGCGACTCTCGATGTTTTGGATGAAATGAATGAATGAGTGAATGAATGGAAAGCTGCCCGTTTCTGAGTCTCAGGGAGGGGAGGAGGGTGCAGGTGGTTGTGAGGAAGAAAGCGGATTGGATCTAATTAGCTGCGCCAGCAATTTATTTGGTCGGGGCCGAGTTGGTGGTGGTGAACAGGTACAACAAACTGGACAGGTAGTCTACCATATGAATTAGTCGCTGTGTTTCTTTCAACGATATCGTGTCTTGTTATTGATTGCATGTGATTTTTTCAACATCTCGTCTTCCAAGGTAATCCCATTGCCTTCTTTTCCTCCGCTGCCTCCTCAACACACAGCACCCCCAACTCATCATTGAGTTGCCAACCTCCAACCCAAGTATGTACGTAGTATGCACCAGACTTCAATGGGCTCATGGAACCCTCCCATGGACAGGCCCTTTGTCGAGCGAGATCTACCCGTCACCCGACGACGGGCCTTCCCATATTTCCATCTTCCCATCTTACATCTCATGACCGGCACAACGGGGAGTTCGACTCGGACGCAACTGGACGCCCGCAGAAGCACAGCCCTCGAAATGCTTCAATTGAAAGGAAATCCAGCACAAGGCTCAAGGCGAACCCCTCGCCTCCTCGGTGGCTTGTTGGGTCATGTCCACACGGCTTGCACTGGACCCCCATTTCGTCATGGGAATGAGTCGACCCAACTGCAAATTTGGTGGCTTTTTACATCGAATGTCCGTCCACCTGAAAAGGCGTATTATGCATAACGACTTGACGAGCAAGTATGGGAATAGCTCGCACTTTATCTCGAGACATCCAAGTGCATCTATTGTAAAACCCCGTCTCGGGGCAGGTTTGATCATGAGAATTCGTTGGGGAGACATCCAAACAAATGCCTCTGGCCTCACTCACCACCTCACCAGGGGCCACGTGGGAGCAGCGAACTCTCTCTCTTTTTCTTCGTGCCAGGTTGTGACCTTGGATTGCGCTCGGGTCCACCGTCACGACTCCACTGGTGACAGAGGGATCAACGTCTCGTTGCGGTCCCTGACGGAGAAGCCGGGGGCTAATAAGTCGAGGTGAGAGTGTGTGCGACTCTTTGTGCTTGTCTATGCGAGGCTTTGTGTGTTTGTGTGCGAGGAGAAAGGGAGGGGCTCACGTAACGCGGTGACGACCACTCGGGACGATGGGGGATGCCGTAATCTGAGAAATGACGTTGCGGGCCAGGGTCCAGAAGAGTAAAGTCAGTCAGAGCCTTGACAGGTGCTATGCAATTCTGCCCCGTTTTGTTTTGAAGCTGACGGTTTCTGAGGGTTTCAAGACGAAATTGCAGCCCTTCCCGTGGCCGAATAACGGTAAGCATGGCATGGGAGAGTCATGAGACCCCAAGCCATAAATGGAATGAAGGCATGGTTGACTCACAGGAGCACGCGGACAGGCACTCTTCGATAACCGACGAGCCTCCGTCGAAAGTTGAAAGATGCCAAGTTGGATCTCACTTTCAATATTCTCCTATCTCTGCTCACGAAGAGATACACTACATATCAACGGCACATGAACCGGTCAAAACTTGGGCTGCGGCACACTGAGCACAGTGGACGGGCGAGCCGTGGTCCGTCGAGACGGCGGGACAAACGGCACCGCCGCTCTGGAATTGGCCGAGGTATGTTGAGCATGAGGATCGTTGGATTTTATAAAGACCAAGAGAAGCAGTTGATGACTCATCGGAATTAAAGTAATAGATACAGCTCGAGGGTTAAAACCCCGTCCGATGATAGATTTCATCCGCCTGCGATTGGGCGGATAATAATGAACAAAATGCCGTCCCAGCACGCGATGATGGAAGTGAGTGCAGGGAAAAAAATGGCGCCGCGGGGTCAAGTCTCTGGGGGAAGGAGGGGTAGAGTGCGGCGGGGAGGCGTCTAAAAGGCGTCCCTCCATGTGAGTCAGGGTCGTTCTTTCCTCGTGCAAGCCGGCGCGAATAGCGAGAAATGGCCGAGCATTTCTCGTCATTTCTCGTGCGAGACGGGCATGGCAGACAAGAACGTTATTGGATCCTCGCTTTACATGAATATTCGTATGTCAAAGGGTCATGAACTGCATGCATGACGGCCTAACCCCAAAGCACGCACCTTTGTCCATCATCCGTCATGTTGGTGATGTTTGAAACAAAATGGTGCCATGTGATGCCGTAAAGGCCTCACCCCCCCTCAAGTCACTTTTCTTCTCTCTTTTCCCAACAGCGAGATGCAACACCTCCATCACCTTCTCCATCTGTAACTGGACTCTCAAATAGTCGACGGCTGAGACCGGGTCGGGCTTGAGCTAAAAAGCGTCTCCTCGAGTCAGGTCCATGGGACTTCGCAAAGTATGCCGTGTAACACACAGCTCAGCTCAGCTCCTGTCTTTTGCTGACATGTTTGTAGGTATCCGTACCTTTTTGCCAGGCAAACCTTGAGGTCCACGGATCAATCTGGACTCGGAAGGGGGCCTGGAAGCAAACGGCGGGTAGCCCGTTTCGGAGAGAGTGCATACGAGATCGCTGGCATTGCATTTCCTCTCAACAGTTTTTTTTCGACGGTGCGGAAGGTGCGCTCACTAATCATGATACGAACTCGTTCTCGGTGCAAGCCCAAAAAAAGTGTCAGTTGGCCCATCTTCTCATGACAGCGGGAGATAACGACATGAACGAACAGCCGGGACTGGCGCTTTCACCGAGATAACCGATTAAAACAACGGCTGCCATCTGATCAAAATCCCCTCCAGCAAGAAATCGTAGCGTAAAAAGACGTGCCACGCGGACACGATTGAGGGCGTCCAGTCTCCTTCAGCATGAAATCCAAAGCCCCGCCACCGAGCTGCAGCCCGATAAGCCCCGGTGGAGCCAAGAGCCATGTCCCGGAAAACAGGGTCCATCCCCCCCCCAAGAAGAAACTCGACACCACCATGTACGGATACCTACCAGAGATGCTTCAAACCACCATTGGACTAGGTACTCCTCCAATCAGTCGAGACCAGCCCGAGCATGGGAATAGTCGGTTCGAATAAGGAGGGGGGGCGTGGAGGATACCGAGTGGGAACCGAGAGGGCGACGAGTGAAAAGTTGACGAACGACGAGGAACCATGACACCGCGGAAGGAGCGCAGCCACTCATGGTCGCGGCTTCCTTTGTACAGTACTTTGGACGTTCAAGGTTGTCGGATACGAAGTAACTCCCGTAGTCTCGGCCTCTTTTCTCTCTCTCTCGCTCTCTCTGAAACTCCAGCCCTCTTGAAAAAACACTCACCACCCTCCTCTTCCCTCCTTCACCCACTCTCGTGCTGGTCATCACGGTCATGTTCCCCTCCTCCATGGGCATGTGCCCCTAAGACGGCTTTTGTCTCTCCTCTCTCCTCTCTCTTCCCAGACCTACGTTGTCATTATTATCTCAGCTTCCCCCCCAGGTGCGCATTCAGAGCCCGCTGACTTTCCCCCACCATCACCCTCGTCCGTCTGCTGATCCTCGTCTCGACAGCCCTGGTACCAAACAATTGCCTGCCCACCCTCCCAAACACCTCAGGCACTTCCGACCGTCCTCTTCCGCCATCAATCGAGACCTTGATTCTTCGCTCTCCTCCTCGTCGCCCTCCTCCGTCACTGTCGTCTTTCGCTAGCCATGAAATATCCCATGTGCCGCCACCAAGCAAACCCGAAGACCTGAACCAGCCCTCTCCCCCCACTCGACAGTGGTGACCAGCGCCTGCCTCGAGAAGCCGAAGTCGTGAGCGCTTCACCTCGATCGAGAATACATAGTTGGATGGGAATATAGCCTGGCTCGGTAACTGGAGACGCCGCGTCTGCCAGCAGGAGACTACCGCTAAATTTCCCTCTTCTTTTTTGCGAATAACATCATATTTTCCCCCACCATGGCCGAAATTCGCGAGATCGAGTCAGGCAGCTCGAGCCCGGCCCCAGGAAGCTCCACCCCGTCTCCGACTCCGCCGGATGTGTCCTTCAAGGGCAAGAGCCGTCGCCGTCTGCTCCGCGGCATTCAGCGCATCTCGTCTACGCCTTCGCTTCCGGGTCTGAGACGCTCGAGATCTGCCGGGAGCCCCTACAGCACCCGAACAACACTCTCCTGCGTCAGCCTCGCAGCGGCCGGGCCTTCAGGCTCTCCGACCAGAGCCGGCTCCTCCACCCCGCAACAGCCGTCGCCGCTGGGATACCCCAGTGCATCGACCACCACTACCTTCACGTCCACGGCCGAATTTCCCTTTGACAACATTGCGAGCCACCTTGCCATCCGGAGAATCGAAAATGGCACCCCGGCGTCGTCCTACGCCACAGTTCCGCTCCCCGCCGACATCAAGGCTAAGCAGGTCCAGAAGCCCCGTTTAGACTTCTGGGGTGACATGCCTCCCGAGATTCAGATTCAAATCCTGTCCTTTCTTACTCCAAAAGAGCTGGTGAGGGCCTCTCCCGCCTCAAGAGCCTTTTACAAAGCCTGCTTCGATGGCCAGCTCTGGACGCGCTTAGATGCTACCGAGTTTTATCAGGACATTTCCGCCGACTCGCTATCCAGGATCATCACCGCCGCAGGTGCATTCATCAAGGACCTTAACCTCCGAGGCTGTGTTCAGGTCGAACATTACAAGCGCACGGATGCCATTGTCAAGTCGTGCAAGAACCTGATGAACGTGACTCTGGAGGGTTGCCAGAACTTCCAGAAACATACCCTTCATGCCATCTTGAAGGGGAATGAGAAGCTGGCTCGTCTGAACTTGACTGGGCTGAATGCGGTAACCAACAACTCTTGCGCAATTATTGCCGCAGAGTGTCCGTTACTGGAAACATTTATTGTTTCTTGGTGTAGTAGGGTTGACGGGCGAGGGGTCAAGGCAGTGGTTGAAGGGTGCCCGAGATTGCGGGATCTCCGAGTTGGTGAAATTCAACGATTCGATGACTTGGAGCTTGCCGAGGCCATCTTCAAGACGAACAACCTGGAGAGGCTCATCATGAGTGGATGCGCAGATCTCACCGACGAAGCTCTCCAGACCATGATACACGGTGTCGACCCCGAAATCGACATATTGACGGACCTCCCTGTTGTCCCTCCCCGGAAACTTCGTCAATTGGACTTGAGCTGCTGTGCGCAGTTGACCGACGCCGGCGTGAAGGCGCTCGCCCATCAAGTCCCCAATCTTACAGGCCTACAGCTCTCGGGTTGCAAGCTATTGACGGACGGCGCTCTTGAACCCATTCTCGCGACGACGCCACACTTGACGCTTCTGGAGTTGGAAGACCTTCAGAATATTACCAACCCACTGCTCTCGGACCACCTCATCAAGGCCCCTTGTGTCAAGACGCTACGAAATCTATCTCTGGGTTATTGCGAGAACATTGGGGACACGGGAGTAATTCCCGTTATGAAGAAGTGTGTTGGACTTCGCAGCATCGAACTGGACAATACGCGAATAAGCAACCTTGTACTCATTGAGGCGGCATCCATGGTCAAATCACGGTCCAAACGGTCTACAACGACGAAGAAGGGTCCCAAGGTGACACTCAAGATGACCGTTTATGACTGCCAGAACGTGACTTGGACAGGCATTCGAGAAGTCCTCTTCCGGAACACGCAAATCAAGGCCGTTGCCGACAAGCCTGGTCGCGTCAGCTACCCTACGGAGATTATCGGGCTCAAGTGTTTCTACGGCTACCAGATGACGGTCGACGAGCATCAGAAACGAGTTCTTCGAAACGACTTTGCGGGCGCGGGCAGGTTGGAGAGGAAGTGGGCGGACTACATGCAGGCCACCGAGGAGCTTGGCCTCACAGGCGCTGGACGTCGGAGACGTAGGCGTCGAGCCCGGGAGGCTCAGGCCCTCCATTTGGACGAGGAGGGAGAGGGCGTCATTGCAGGCAACGGTCGGCGCAGAGCGCGGACGTTGGGGGGCTCATGCACCGTCATGTGAAGTTCGTCGGCGAACGAAGGGATGGACTTGCCTGTGGCATATGAACATTTACGATACCTTGTCCCATGATACCGGGAATCATTTGGGGGCCGCGATATTGGAGAAATTACGATTGGGAAGCACGGATTCCTGGAATAGGGGCTTGGATACGGGATCAGGATCAAAGGGTGGGACATGTTTGGCGATTTCCTTGAGCTTTGGCTCTTGTTTCTTTTTGGTGCGGGGGCGTCACGGTAGATGATGGATGTTTAACTGCTGCAGCTTGGTTCTTTGGCGGCGCTGGAGTATCTTTTGCGTGTGCGGTGTATTGGTGGCTGCAATGAATCATATGGTTGCGGCAGCGGCGTGGGTGCTCTGGAGTCGTTTGATGTTTGGTGAGCCGAGCGAGGGTTTCTTCCATAGACTGGCGGATTTCATACGGCATCAATTTAACTATGTTTATATGTGCGAGATATCCCAAGGTAGTATACGGGTGCTCACTTAGTAGACACATGGTTACCTATAGAACTTCCGTCACCCTCTCCCCCCTCAAGGCCCTCCACCAACGGGACTGCCTCGTCAACTCGCCATCTTCACCCCCGACAATGAGCCACCACTTTTGCAAAAACATCTCGCTCGCCTCCCAACTCCGACTATCCCACGGCGACCCCGTGTGCGCGCCCTTGACGCTCCCCCAACACGTCATATGATTCAGCGAGTCGTGAAAGAAGTCGTCCTCGTCAATCTCATCCTGATACCTAATCAGATTATCCCTGACCTCCTTGATAGGAATCGCGTCGATGAACGGGTGATGATGGGCGACGACCTGCGTGCGCGTCGGGCGCAAGTCGAAGTGCAGGCCGCGAAAGCCGCGCTGCACGGAAGCCACGAGGTCGGCGGCCTGTTCTTGGGGAGCGAGGGCGGAAGGGCGGAAGAAGGGGGAGACGGCGTCGTCGGAGCAGAACATGGCGCGGGTGATGCCGACTTGGAGACAGTTTTCGATGAGGGCTTGGACGGAGCAGAGGGTGTCGATGCGGAGGGTGTTCATCCGGGGGTCGGGGATGACGGGGAGGAGGACGGAGGAGGAGCGGGCTGGGATGTGGAGGGTTGGACAGCCGCAGTGGAAGAAGATGACGGGGGGGACGATTGGGGTAGAGGATGAGGAGGAGGGGACTAAGGTGTCGTCGAGCCAGTCGAAAGTGCTGGGTGCGAGGAGGTCTTGGTCGTCGTCGTCCCATGGGGTGGTGACTTCGGGGGGGCTGGGAGAGCCATGACTCTGGAGGAGGGCCGGGTCGACCGTGGTGGGAGGTCCAAGACGGGGGACGGGCACCGTCGAGGTGCTGGACCTTACTGCGACTTGCAGGTCGGTCGAGACGGACGGCACGGGATCCGATGCCGCTGCGGGTGCTTCCGCTCGGCGCTCTAGTTCTTGGATGCGCTTCCTCTGCTTTTCCCCTGATGGATCATGTCAGCCATCTGCGAGTGGAAAACATATATATTACTGTACGCGTCAAAGACCACTCAATCTTTCACTAGGTACATTACGCTCATCCCAGTCATAGAAAACTCGCCAGGGTGTCTCATGGTAGGTAACTCACTGTAAGTCTTCTGCGCAAGCCGATTCTGCAACCGCCTCTTGTCGGGATCGCGACGCACAACCTTCTTCTTCTTCTTCGCGCCCGGTCTCTGGGCCGCGGATCGAGTGCGCCTCGCCGGACCAGATTCCGATTCTACGATGGTCACTTCTTCCATTTGCGAATTTGGTTCTCGATGGGTTGGATGTGGATTGAACAGACCATCATCATCCTCTGGCTGACCGGGCTCATATCAGCCAGAAAAAAATGGCTGATGTCAGCCACCACTCTCCGCGGACAACAACCGGGGCATGTGCAAGCGGGGGTAAAAAGGGCCCCCCCACTTATTTTGTAATTCCCAAAATTGCCTGTTTCGGAAGCAGCCCCGCTAGGTACTCTCCAGACGCAAAGAGAGAATCTTAAGAAAAGTCATTCGTCAGGAAGAGAAGGCCCTCCCCCCTCTCCCACGAGGATTGATTTGTTCTCCCTTTCCTGCCCCTGAATCCTGATCAACAAAAAAAAATCTTTTCCATCCGGTTCTAGGCAGGGAAGGGAAAACCTGAGCCACGCCGCATGCGCCAAGACCGCCACCATCTCTCCCTGCTTTGCAAAAAGAACTTTCAGCTTTTTCTCGGCCGTTATGGATCCACGCCCCCCCGCACGGCATGGATGGAAGGTGGAGCCGGGAGAGGGATCCGTTTGGATTTGTACAGGGACGTGACTTCTTTCTTCCCAACACCATAGCGGTCCCGAGGTACGTCGACATCTCGGCCTGTCACAGGCCTCATGCTTCGTTTCTTTCTCCTATTGCAGACTTAACATACCATAATTTTACGCAGCCCGCCACGAAATAGTAGCCTTTCTTTCAAGCCGAAGATGTCTCTCGAGGTCATTTACGTTGTTCGCCACGGGGTAAGTTCCCCGACCAAATGCCCTCCCAATGAACGATATCCTCCAAAGAGTGCCACCCCGCCTTGCCCACGCCGCGTTGACACAGCCGCCCCGGAATCCAGTTTCGGTCGACCTGGACCGTCGACCCAAAGACGGGAGAGTACTCGACGTCCTTCATGTCGCCCACCGGCATCCCCGCCGATCCCGCCTTGACCTTGCACGGAACCAACCAGGCCCAGGAACTGGGAAGCCATTTGATTACGCTTGACCCTCTCATAGATGCAGTCTACTCCAGTCCTTACTTGAGGTGTCTCCAGACCATCGAGCCGTTCGTCAAGCGGAAATGCAGGCGGCAGAGGAGGCCGGGCGAGATTTTCAAGGGCGCAGCCACCATAATCCGCCCCGAGTATGGCCTCTGC
The DNA here is from genome assembly GCA_024115155.1 of Thelonectria blattea. NCBI lineage: Eukaryota > Fungi > Ascomycota > Sordariomycetes > Hypocreales > Nectriaceae > Thelonectria > Thelonectria blattea. Next base: position 8,980 of record JAMQMW010001606.1, read on the forward strand.
GAGTTCTTCGGAGCAGCACCCTTCGAGCACCCCGTCCCAGCGCCGCCAGAGAAGCTCAAATCGTTGATCCCGACATACGACAACATCTACGTGTCGGCTAAGGCCCCGTCGAGGAATGGAGAGACCATTGACGCCCTGTACGAGCGAGTTGCCGCCACAATGGATGTCATAATCAAGCGCTGTGACTTAGAAGGCCGACGAGCAATCGTCTTGTGTACACATGCCGCCGTCGTCATTGCCCTGGGCCGTGTGCTCACTGGAAGAATCCCCGATAACGTCGAAACCACCGACTTTCACGCCTACACCTGCGGGTTAAGCTCATTTCGGAGACGAGACACGTCAAACGACGTGAACCAGAGTATGTTTGCAAGCCAAGAGGCGATATCGACTTTGTAATGACACATGCTAAAAAAAAGATAGACGCACCTGAATCGCCAGCGAGCAGCTCAATCTCATCAGAAAACATGGGTAAATGGGAGTGTGAGCTTAACAGCGACTGTAGCTTTCTTAGCGATGGCGCGGAACGAGGTTGGTACGTTATCATTCCCACTTCGCTTCTCGACTTGCTTTTCCTCGCTGCGGGGTGAATCAAGTTAATCTCAGCTCTTCTGACTCTGGTACAGGTGGTTCTCGGGGGACGAATCGTTTGCTGGTACTGGGTCCATGTCTCAGCAGGAGGAGGGTCCCAAACTCTAGGAGTGAGCCACCATCGCTGTGTGCCGTCTGTTGGTGAGACGACGGAGAGCCCAGAAGACGCGAAATCTGCAGCTACTTCATCAGTGCAGGGTCGAATTGGGGGCTCGAACAAGTAGTAACGGAGGTGACAGCTGAACCGTCGACATTACTGGTCCGGATCGAGGAGAGTCTCGCTGTTGGCTGTTGGCGTTCATGATGGCTGGGTTTAATAGTTCTTAGACACTGTCTGGCATAAAGCAGTTAGACGTTGACCCAAAAATGGAAACATGGCTTATCCTGAGAACCTGAGACTTGACCCTCAAGTGAATGGCATAGAGGGTCGTCGTATGTTCTGTCGATTTTCAGCTCCTCGGAGGACCCGAGACATGGCGGGCGTTGAACGTTTACCGGTTCGTGAATCCTTCTCGCCCACCTCTTCAAATCCAGGTGGAAGGAGCAACAATCCGACAATCTCTGTGTTGGGGCGACTTCCACCGTGCCGCAATGTGCCTTGATGATGCATCTCTGCACTGGTCGCTTCGAGGACCGAGAAGTGTAGTGGATACTGACTGACTGACTTGTTGGCCTTCAGATGAACAGTCGGGGCCGGGCCCTCATAGTCTGTGGATGCGGGATCTTTGCCGATCTTACGCTCTCCTAGTCCTCCCCCCTGTAAGCCCGCGATCCCTTGCATGATGGAGATATTGCGCAAGTTCAAGGTGGTTGAGAGAATGGGACAGTTGGGACTTGGTGGGTTCGAGTGCATGGAGTCTCGCCAACGTGGTGGGGGAGCGGAGTTGATACCTGGAGCGGCAGCCAACGGCAGACGACACAATGCGAGGAGCGAGAGCCTTCAGGGATCATGTCCCTTGTCTTCGTCCCAAAGCTGCCAACTGCAGTCTTGCTTTGCAGATGTGGCCTAATGCTCGTGACCAACAGACGGCAGACGCCCACTTGAGAGGTGGCTCGTGCAAGTGAATATCGAGGTCCCCCGTACTCGGGGAGAATGGGAGGGACCGGTGCCCTGCGGGCCGATGAGGGGGAGGAAAGTCTCCGATATAAGGCTTGGTCGAAACTTATCTCAACAGTGCGATTTGCGCTCTGGGGGATCTGATGATGGTGAGCTGATGGTCGCTCCGAAGAGCAGGGGCCTAGAATAAGGCGAGGTTGATCGCCGCACAGCAATTTACCAGCTTGAAAGCAGGGAGAGAGATGGATGGGTCGAGATAGGAACTCACAACATGCAAGACAAAACTCTGGTTGTTGCCTCAGGATTATCCCGGCAATCCATGAAGCCACTGGTGAAGGCAAGAGCTGAGGTTGGTCCCCACCCACCCCGAACCTGCCCTGGGATCTTCCATCCCGTCTTGACAACGGAAAGTGCGATGGCAACAGATTAGATCTTGGGGACAGTGCTATCTTCCTTCCAAGAGATTACCTCTTTCCCCGATTTATTTTCATTGATCAATATCAATTATTTGCCATATGTCAAGAGAAACACAACCGCCAGTCCCCATGCCTCGTTCGCCTCGTTCGCCCTTAACAAAGCCTCAGAGCAAGATCAGCTCCAAGTCCCGACACCCCCGATCATCGAGCACGGGCACACTGGTGGCCCGGCCCTTCCTCACCTTAAAAACACCACCTCTGATTCTCGACTCCAACGCATCCTGCACCAGCCTCCCGATTAGGTTGGCATCAGTGGCAGTGTCCTCTAAACCTGCAGACGCTGCCAATAATTGTCGTCGAGGGATGCAAGGGAGAAAAGGGAGAATAGGGGGGAAAGGGAGGAAAGGACGAGCCAAGGGAGGAGGTGCAACACCCAAAAAGCAAAGCCGTCACCGACTTGGTTCTGTTAACAAGCTTTCAGGTACCTGTCCCGCCGCTCCCGAGTCCTCCTCGAGCCTGAATTCCTTCATAGCCTATGACGCTCTTCGCTCCGGCTCCGAGCAAACCAGCTGACCGGGCCGCGCCGTTCGTGGCATTGGTGCCAATGTCAACCTCAAGAGGCCACGGCCCGTTCAGCGACTTCAATGGAAGAAGAAACGACAAGTCTGGGGCATCGAAGACTTACCAACAAAGTACCGGGGTACTTCTGGATAGCCCCGTGCGCGTTCCTTGACGAGCCGTCCGCATGGGTGGAGATGGACCTCGAAAGGATCCCTGTCAGATTCCCCTCTCTCCCGTCATCCCAGACTCGAATCCCTGCCTCGACCACTGCTAGCGGGCGACATGCTGCTCCAGACGGTCCAGGGCTTTGACAGAAAGGAACACGCGCAGCAGATCGGAGGGCGAGGAGACGGGAGAAAACAGCACCAAACCCATCCTTCAGCAATGGCAATCATCGGCCCCGCACTGGCAATCTGGCCGATCTTGCCCTCCATCAAGAAGACCACTCAACGAGTCTTGCCGGCTGTTGGCCGTTTTGTTGGATGCCTCGACACACTCCCAGAGATGGTGGTGGTATCACAGACACTCGTAAAGTCTGCTCAAACGGGAAGATGGAACAGATCGTCCTTTCCAGATCCGGCCAGGTGCTGGTCCTGCCAGCCTGAGCAGCATATTGTCCAGCAAAATCGGGATGGAACAATGACTGGGATGGGGTGCGGGAGGGAGCAAACATCACTCTGCCCTGACACCATGATTGGTCGATTCCGTCTCTCTTCCTCCGTCAACACCACCATCTCCCTATACGAGCACGCTACCAGTGTTTGTCCCCGAACCCGTTGACAGCTTGGGTCGCCCCAGCCGTGTGGCGTACCCTGCCTTGGAATCCTGGCTGCCTCAACTCCCTCGCAGCTCTATCGGGCCAATCAAGGAGGAATCTCAAGGATTGCTTGCAAGGATGAAGGCAATCAGAGGGGCATGAGCAATCAGCCTCGACTGCGGGTTTACGACCACAATGCCCACAGTGCCGAGTCCAGCGACTCACTCTCAGCTGCTACGATTCCTCGCCATGTGCGGGGTCTCGTTTCTTTTGTCTCCGTCTCCTGATATCTCTGTGATCCATGGTTCGTGGACTGCTAGATGAGGGCCGTGCGGCTCAACTCGTCTCTCTTCGAGGAGCTCAACTGCCGTGTCGACGAAGTGCAGACTTCAGGTACTTTCCTCTCCCCCTTTGATTCAAATTTGCGTTGGATGGGCCACTCCGCTAACTGCGTCTCCCTTGCGTCCAAAGTCGGCGGAGCAGCTCCATGACCCATCCCCCCCATTGAACAAGAGGCCCTCCAGACACACCAATGCGACCTCTGTCCCTCTCAGATCCTGCACCGAGAGAGAAGTACGAGATGTTTGCGTTGGTTCATGGGACATGGATGTATCTTTCCTCGGATAAGGTACCTGCCCGTCAGGCTCGGTCGACAGACACCCATGACACGCCACGGCTCCCGCCACTCTGTCTGTACGGATGCTTAGTGCCCGTCACTCCCTCGAGGTAGCATCGAATCGAAACTCGCTGCCGCTGTCATTAACCTGCCGCACACACTTCCCGTGGGCTCCACTACGCAGGACTGCCGCTTGAAAGGTCGTGGTGGGGGAGTGTGCCTACAGCCTCGACAAACGACACCCAGAAACCCCCCCCAAACACGCATCTTCGGTCCTCCTCGCCGCAGATTCAAGTCCTTTCTTGCCATCCACTCCACCTCTTGCGGTGGAGAGGGCCCGCTTGAAGAGGCGTCGTTGGCGTTCTCCCCAGCCTGCATGTTGCATGTTGGTAGTCTTCTTCCACGGCCAGAAAGGGTCACACACGGGACCCTCACCACCAAGACATGATGAGGTACCAGCTGCTTCCCGGAGACGGCTGATTAATGTCAATTCAGGTACCAGGCTGGAAGGAGAAAAAGAAACCTTGCATTAGCCGCAGGTGATCAGACGTCTCTCGACTAGCCAAGTCCTCGACAAATTGCCAGCCGGCGGGTACAAGAGAGCCACGGGCCTCGTGTCTCGAGGCCATTATTGACTGGCCCAGTCTTGCTTGCTCTTTAACCTCCCTTCCTACTTAAGACCTTTGTTCTCCCCCTGCTTGAACCTGAGGGTCTTGTCTCGAGACGCAAACACTATCGACTTGTTTCTCCTCTTGATTCTGGAGTCTGCCCATTCTTCACCACCTCGACCCGCAATCGCCTTGTCTTATATTCTCCCTGAGAGGATACTGCCATTCTACCGGAACAGCACTCTTCAACGAAACCCTTCTCCGTGCCCCGCCTGGCAGGCCACGAGGATGAGAGGATCTGGATTCCAGTTGCTCCTTGATGTGGCCGAAATCCTCGATTCCCCTTCCGACATCTCGAAGGGCGATCCCCCCATAGAGGGTTTCCATCGGCAAGAAGCACGACTACTAACGCCGCCTGTGTCAACATGTGGAAGCCCTTGGATCGGAACGGAAGGCAAGTTCTATGTTGCTATCGAAGAGTCTTGGCTAACCCGCACGACAGTTCTCGCCTCGCATCTCCCCCGAGAATATGAACACCCTCCCACGGTCCTGTTTCCAGGCGATAACCAATCCTTCGGCCTTCCTACATTGGGAGAGTTTGATCAAGGCGTGAAGTCATTGGCTTGGACTCAGACACCCTTGGAGAGTCGCCCTCACCTGTACGCTCTACCGAGCTTGAACCGGGATGTTGGGTTCGAACAGAGCCGAGCTCAACGTCGACCGTCCTGGGCTTGTACATATGAGGACCCGGCTGCTGGGTATTTCTCCCCCAGACGAGGTACATTACCTGTCGGGGACAGTTATGGCCACTATGCCGTGCCCTGCGGGTATCCCAGCCCATTGTCCTCTGGCCATGTCAGCCCCAAGGGGTTTCATGGGCGACGTTTCAACAGGCCTGCTCACCCGGGCCATGACGACTATCTCAGTCCTCCGCCCGAGAATCGACATATCAATCAAAAGTACACCACCGAACAGGGCGACTTCATCATCTATGCATGGCACGACAAGAAGATGAAGTGGCAGCGAATCAAGAAGGAGTTTGCCAAGCGCTTTGGCACAAGGCCTGAGCGAACTGTCCAGGGCCTTCAAGCTTGGTACTATCGCATGAACCAGCGCATTCCTATCTGGGATAGGAATGGTTTGCTGGTATTCGAGAAGGAGGACGACCTCGAGCCAAAGCAGATCAGCATCAAGTGCCGCGAGCGTGACAGCCAAGAACGACCGATGGAGCCGCTTGGTCTCGCCCAACGCTACCCGGAACGTCTGATGAAGTATGAATGGGTTGACGCCGATATCAAGCGCAACGCCAGTGACTGGGGTGAGTTGGTCCTCGGGTTGTCCAAAGAAGTGTGATCTGACAGTTTTGAACAGCAACCAAGCGCGCCATGCAATTCCAAGAGCGACGCGAGCGAAGACGCAGAAAGGAGCTTCATCGACTGAGGCCCTGAACAATGACACAGACATCAACAACTTCTCCTTTGTCACATTTTCTTCTTTCTCTTCATTTCAGGATTATTATTAGGGCCGGGCACGGAGAGCAGAGAGAAGAAACAGCATCATCTCTCTCAGACACGGCTTCGGCATTTGGGCGCAGGGGACTTGACGGCTTCACTTTGAGAACATGACTCGGGCAACAGACTCGCTCCTTCGGCCCTGTACGACTAGACGAGACAAGACGGCACGGGTTCCGTAAAAACAAAAACCAAAACAACCACTAATGAGGCGGGACAATATGCTGTTGGGTCGGGGCGCTTTTAATGGGAGGATTGGAGGGAGCATCATTCTTGGATACTACTTGATCATTTTTTCTTCTTCTTCTAAACCTTGCCGATCTAGGTAACCAGCTATCTATTGATATTTGAGTCTATTCCATTTCCTTTACGCCTGCCTGCCTTCCTAGTTCCGTTTCATTGTTTTGGGTATCCGTCGGAAAGACGGCAGTTTAGAATACAACAATAAGAGAATGAGAGGCGTGGCCGCGGCCTCCCGGTCCCGCGGGTCGGGTCGGGGGTTAATAAATGTCGGGCTTGATTATGAGCCTCCCGACAGCCTTGCCACGAGCCACACAACAGCGCGTGTGTACGTGTGACGCGGGAACGGCTGCAGGACGCCCGTTGGGGAAGCCCAAGAGTCAATGCCAGACGACGCTCGGTATGTGACACGGGACGGGCGCGGGAGTGGGAGTGGGAGTGGTGGTGGAGTGAAGGTAGTACCGTCAGACTTGTCGAATTGGGCGGCGTGCATGATGCGTCATGTGTGAAATGCGTGATTGTGTTTGCTTGCTTGGTTGGTTGGGGCAATCGACGGTTACTTGAATGCGCGGCTGTGTTTCATATAAGCCTTGATGCGGGCCATGGCCAATTCCTCGTCGGCCCCTTCAATCACCATGTCGTCGTCGCCGCCCTCTTCAAAGTCCCTGTCGTCGAACTCTTCGTTGTCCGACGCGTTGCCATTCTGGTAGTTATACGCAAGACGGTTGAACTCGTCGTCCGAAGCGACCTCGTCCTCGGGATAGTCTGCCGTGTAGTAGTTTTCGGCTGGCGAGTCTGTCAGCGTCGTTCGATGCGGGAAAGAAAGCTACGTACCGTTCTCATCCTCGTCATCTTCGTCGAAATCCTCATCTTCGTCCCGTTCGGGACCAAAGAACAGGTTGCTCTCTTCCTCACCGTCCAGCACCAAGAGACCGACGTCGGTTGGCTCGACATTGACATGCATGGCGTGAGCTGGTATGCGGACATATTCCTCAATAACCCAGTCATCCTCATCTTCAATGTCACTAATATCGCTCATGGGGGTGTCGACATCCATATGGTCAACGCCGGGAGCTTTGGGAACGAGTCCGGGATGGCGCTCCTGAAACCTCTTGGCGGGAGCTTTTGGTCTGAACTTGGGAGCTTCAGCTTTCTTCTTCTCCTGCTCCATTTCGTGAAGCGTTGCGCCAATCTCGCTCATGACCCAGGCGTTCATGTCGGCGGCGACCTTGGCCATGTCTTGGGAATGCGGGTTTGAGGCGGAGCCTGGCAGCGGCGAGCGGAGGCTGGGGTCTGCGGGAGATCGGGACCTACTCTTGGTCGTCGGCCTCTTGAGGCGCCGCTCGCGGGGGGGCGTATCGACGGGAGCATCGGGAGTTGAGACGGTCGTTGAGGGGGTCGTTGAAACGGGCTCGGATGGTGGTGTGTTGGCGGCTCGCCTGGCAGCCTTGGCCTTGCTCCGTTCGACGAAGACGGCAGGGCCATAGCGGACCTTCTTAGAGAGGACGGATCCTGACACCAGATTCCCTGCGGCCATCATCATCTTTTTGGAAATGTGGAAGCGTCTCGGAGCGGTCAATCTGTCGGCGTCGGTGGGTTTGGTGGCCTCGACTGGTTGGGCCGTGGTCGCGACATGGCGCTGGGCGTGTTTGGGATCGGAGTCTTCGGGAGTCGATACGTGAATGACGGGCTGGGCATGATTGTCTCTCGAGGCGGTCTTCGTCTGAGAAGGGGTAGCGGTGAGCCTGCGCTGATAGACCCAATTGTTCCCAGTGCGGTGTCGTTTTGCGCCGTGGTCAAACTCTGCCTCGGTCAGCGGCGACGATTACGAGGCGCGGGAGCAAGGGAGCGACGTACGGAGGAAGGTGACGGGTGCCTCGTCGTCCCTCTTGCGCTTAACACGAATAAGTTGTGGTGGGATAGACATGACTTGCAATGTGGTTGAGAAGGGATGTTGATTTGGTGGAGATGGAGTGTATGGAGTCGAGGAGGATGGAAGTTGAAGGTGCCTGCAAAGAGAACATTTTAGTGGGGATCGGGGAAGTGGGGGCGGGTACGTACATTTGATAATGACTGAGGCGTCAATGGAAGATGTTTTTGAACTTTTGAGGGTTGGAATAAATGGAATAGTCGGTGAGTTATTAGATTGAGTAACTTTTGTGTATCTGCTTTCGTCTTGGATGTTCGAATATTGACGCGGTTGGAATGTTGTGTTGGCTGCAATCATCTCAAAGAGGACTCATGACAGGCACCACGGCAAGTTTCATGATGTCGGGTCGGGGTGCTCTTTCTGAAATCGTAACTCAATTTGTGCCTGTCTATCTAACGCCTTATCGTAGCCTTATCCTTATCAATTTGTGGAACCCTTGTTCGTATGTACTTCAGTTTGTACCAGTAGTGAGCAGTGCCTGCCATTTGTGATATGTATCTCCTCCTCTAGGTGGCATCAACGGAATCAAACCTGCCCCTCGGCAGTCTTCTCGTCCTCTTTGCCGCTCTTGGCCTCGACCAATCCGTGCTCCGTCTCAAACTCGCGATCCAGACTCTTGTGCTTCACCAGCACCACGGCAGCGACCAGCGCCACCGAAGCGAGCACGCAAAGCACCAGCCACACGGTGCGCAGGCTCTCCATGTAGCCGTCGACGATGGTCTCCTTCATGGCTTCCATGCCGGCCGGCAGCTGACGAATCACCTCGACCAGGGCTGACGCGTTCTTGGACCACTCGGACGCCTTGTCGGCGAACTCGGGACTCTCCCGCAGGCGCTGCTGGAAGCGGTTCTGGAAGGTCACGCCGCCGACGGCCACGCCAATGGCCTGTCCGAGGTTGCGGCTGAAGGCGTACAGCGCCGCCGCGAACGGGACGTCGGCGTTGGACGCGCCGGCCTGGCACACGAAGGCCTGGGCCGAGTAGAGCCCGCCGAGGCCGATGCCGCCCGTCAGGTAGACGACGATCCACTTCCACGTCGGCGTGTGCTCGTCGAGGAGCATCAGCAAGCCCAGACCGATGGGCACGAAGAACCAGCCGCCCCAGAGATAGGGCCGGTACAGGCCCGTCTTGGTGACCAGCAGGCCGACGACGATGGCTCCAGGGGCTACCGTGGCGGTGAAGGGCAGGATGGCGATGCCGGCGTCCAGGGGAGACGCGCCCCGGACCTCGTGGTACATGGGCACGTAGTACAGGAGGCACCAGGCGATGATGCCGTGCACCACGGTGATGCAGTAGCCGGTGACGGACGTGAGCGACGTGAAGAGCGTCAGGCGGATGAGAGGATCGCAGCGGGAGTAACGGGACGAGTTCATGATGTGGAAGCCAAAGGCCACGAGCCCGACGAAGCCGACCACCAGCGGAGCGGCAGTGCGAGGGCTACTCCAGTCGTACATGACGCCTCCCCAGCTCAGGGGCACGAGAACCGAAGTCAGCGATCCGACGAAGAGGAGGGACCCGATCCAGTCGAACTCGCGCAGCTTGGCATCGGTAGCTGTGTCGTTGTCCTTGCGTCGGATGCGCAGCGTGAGCGGGATCACGATGAAGCCAAGCGCGCAAAAGGGGAGGTTGATCCAGAACAGCCACGGCCACGACCTCTCGACCAGAGCACCGCCCACCAGAGGTCCCATGATGCTCCCGATGGTCCACGTCAGCGAGATGCAGCTGAACCACTTGCCGCGCTCGCGCAGGCTGACGAGGTCTGTGACGATGACATAGGTCAGGGCCACGATACCTCCCGATCCGAGACCCTGGAGGGTGCGGCCGGCGAGGAGGGAGGCCACGTTCTTGGCGAGGGCGGCGAGGATGCTTCCGGCCGTGAAGACGGCGAGAGAGCCCAGGAGCGCGGGTTGGCGGCCGAAGACGTGGGAGAGGGAGGCGATGGGTGGTTGGATGACGGTCGAGGCGAGGAGGAAGCTGGTGCCGCACCAGAAGGCTTGGATGGCGGTTGCGTCGATGTCTTTTGCGATGGTCTGAGGAGATGTATCGTGTGAGCAAGGTGACTTGGGAGTGACCATGGAGACAAGACTTACCGGAATAGCCACGCATATGATGGTCGAGTCGAGAGCCACGATGAAGGTCACCAGACACAGCGTGGCAAAGGCAGCGTACGTCCTCCAGCCGTGTTTGATGGGTTGCTGGACGGGTTCCTCGACGACGACTTCTTCACTCTTGCGAGCCTCCTCCTTCTCGGTCTCATTGACCCGGACCACCTCTTCGACCTTATCGTTCTGCATCATGGTGTCCTCGTCGAGAGCTTGCAGCGTCGCCTGCGAGTTGCGGTTGGGCGTCAGGGGCGGCGAGGGGAGTTGGACAAAGGGGCCCTCGCCGAGAGAGGGTGATGGTTTGGGAGACATTGCGAGAAGGATGTTGTGTCGAGTATGTTCGAGGAGACGATATCGAGACGGGAACAGACGGTCCTCGCACCGAGAAACGGGATGCACGAGATGCGTGAATGGCAAACGAGGTGTGTCACCGATGAACCACCCGGATAGTTTCACTCATGCACAAACGACCTCGACGACTAGAGGCTGACACAATGTCTTTATATCACCACCACTACCAAACCACCACTGCCAAACCAAACCAAACCCCGGGTTGATATCTCCCAACCTGGACCATCCATCCACCCCCCCCCCCC
>JAMQMW010000162.1:0-16611 GCA_024115155.1 Thelonectria blattea
AGTCGTCAAAGCCCAGCTCGTGCCTCAAGCGGTAGGCGAGCGAGATGCCCGCGGGGCCGGCGCCCACGATGATGACGTTCATGTCTGCTGGCCTCTTCTCCATGCCGGACGACACGCGTACTTGGCACTCACCCGGATGAGCCACGTCCCGTCCTCACCCTTTCTGCCACCTGAACCGCTTGGCTCGTGTCAGGATGCCTCCGATCACTCGCCCTTGGAGTTACATGGGCGTGCACAATGAAACATTTCCGGGACAGGCAGGTCGACGGGTGCCAGATGAAACATGGGAGAGGCAGGGAAAGCATTCCGCAGCGCGGTAGTGGTTCCAGCCCATTATTATTTTTTTCCCCTTTTGCGAAGGGACGCATTCCCGACGAGGATTTAAATTGAAAAACGGACCGTCGTCGGACCATTTGACAGTTGGCCAGTGAGGGGTGAGGCTCTGTGTGACTGATGGGAATTCATGCCTTGTGGAGGGTGTCTGGGGCTGGTGAATACTTACTTAGCTTCGTCGTATGCCTTGGTATCAGGTAGAAGCCGCCATTCTGAGTATGAAGACGAATAGGAGCCGTAGGAATATATTTGAAATGGTGATCAATGAACACTTCCAATGACCACTAAGCACAATTCCTCTGCCGTTGAATTATGACGGGTCTGTGCAACCCCACCACCACCACTAAACCGCTCTGAACCAGTCGGAAGCTTGTGATTGTGTTGGCGCGTCTTTCTTGCACAAGCGTCGCGTTTCCACATGAGCTTCAACTTTAGATCCATGATACCGAGCATCCATCATCTGCACGATCACAGCACGCAAATTCCCTCCTACTTTCCGCTAAACCAATTGCCAATCGCACCGATCTCGTTACCGCCCTCTTGTCGCCATCTTCACATCACAGCCTCACTCGGCCACAGAAGCCTCCAGCTCCAGCGGCTCCGGGCCGCGATCCCCTCACTCGCCATGAACAACACGCCCACCGCCCGAACCCCATCGCGAACCCCCCGACGCGGCGCCGGCGACCCTTCCTCGGCCCGCCGCTCCGCCGTCCGCACTCCCCTCGACCGCAGCGCCCCTCGCCAGGTCCTCAACTCGGTCCGTCGCGGCCTCGATCCCGCCTCCGCCTCCAAGAAGAATAATGCGCCGACCCCTCACGCCAAAGCCGCGCGCCTGGCCCTCAGCCGCCGGCGCACCCAGATGTTCACCCCCGGGAAGAACCGCCGTAAGAGCTTGATGCAGGAGCGCGAGACCCCCATGGGCATCCTGCGCAACTTGAGCAGGGCGCTCGCGCCGGCTAGCCAGCCGATTCCTTCGTCGTCGAGCTCGCCGGGGAGTAAGTCGGAGGTTGATACGAGTCGGGAGGAGTATAATGAGGAGGATGATCTGTATGATGACGATGATGACGATTTGCCGATTGATAGGCCGCGGTTGTCGCTGCCCCTCGACGATGATGATAATGACGATTTCGAAGACGACCTGCGCCCGCCGCGGTTATCGCAAGTCGATGATGAAAACTTTACGGTCCAGTCCATCGAACTGGCGAGACGGTTCAGCGAAGCGCCTTCGAGATTATCGCGTGGGAGCTTTGGCAGTGAAGGCGCCAGCAACATGTACAACCCAGACCTCACCGGGGAGATCAATCAGCAGTCCGACTTCTTCCCCAACTTCCTCGAAGACCTGCAGGCCAGGGAGGACACCGATCCCAGTCTCGAGAGGTACGATTTCTGCCAGACTACGAGTACCATGCCACATGTCTAACTGATGATAGGTTCGACCCCGACCAAACGCGGCGAATGACCCTGGGACACGAGAGCTTCAATCTCGACATGCCCGTTGGCATCGCCGAGGACCAAACCACCTTCCTCATGTCCTCCCCAGGCGCCGAAGTTGCTCGCACTTCGCCCATCCCCGACCAATCAACAGTCCACGCCGTGGCAGACGAAGCGCAGCAGGAACCCGCGCCCGACGTCGTTCTCGGGGAATCAGATTCCGACGCTGGTGCTGGCGGTGTCGACTTTGACAATCAAGGTTTTGACTACGACGCGGGAGGATTCGACGATCACAGCTCCATCATCGAGGAAGAAGAACCCCTGAGACCAGAGCCCGAACGTGAGCTAACGCAGGTGACGTCGCAAATAACTTCAAAAGCGAAAACATCACTCAAAGCCCGAAAGAAGCAAAAACGGATATCAAAACACGGCGTCGAGTACCCAGCGCTCCCTCCATCATTTGTCAAACGGGTCGCCCAGACGGCGTTGCAGTCTTCGGGTCTTGGCAACCAGCGCATATCACCAGATACTCTCGAGGCGCTCTCACAAGCATCAGAGTGGTTCTTCGAGCAACTGGGCGACGATCTCGGCGCGTACGCCAACCACGCAAAGCGCAAGACCATCGAAGAGAGCGACGTCTTCACGCTCATGAAGAGGTATGTCCGGGGGGTATCAGCTCTTTTATTTCTTTTTTTCTTCGATCCAAGGATTTTTTTTTCTAAAACAAATAATCGTACAGGCAACGCCAGGTCGGATCTCGATCCACCGTCTTCTCGCTGGCGCAGAGGCATCTCCCGCGGGAACTCATCCAGGAGCTGAGGATGCCGGTGCCGCAGCCCGTCAAGCAGCGTCGCGCCAAGAGGACGCGCGAGGATGTCGAAGAGGAGGTAACGGAATATACATGAGTAGTAGCGGGTTTCTTTTTTTTTACATGGGGACATTGGGAAGAGTTTCCATGGCGTCTACAGTCCCTTGGAACGGGCGACGCGACGCGCAATCTGTGTTGACGGCTTCTTGACGACCATCCACAACATGATGGAGGTTGCCGCGCATAGGCCGTACCTGCAGAATTCGTGTTAAAGACGCGAAAAGGACATGGACGGATGAGGGAGACGGCCTACCAGGTGAAGATGTACTGGGCATGGTTGTTCCGCAGGTTGACCTCGGCGGCGCGACCATAGGGAATGCCCCGAGTCTCATAGTCCATCATCTTCATGAATTCGGGTTCTGCAGGCATTCGTCAGTCGAGACCAAAGTCACCCGGCCGCCAGGGACATACCCATAGTCGCCTCAATCCACACGGGCTGACTCCCCGTCAACTCAGCCATCTGCCTAACATCCGGGAAAAAGAAATCCCCCCTCTCAGGCCTATTCTCCGGCGTAAACATATTCTTCTTCCACGGCTCCCTCAGCAGCCCCTCCACCGTGACCACCCCCGTCGGCAAGCCATCCGGCCTCGTCCGCTGACTCTTGTGCTTCTTGTCGATCCACCCGCGATTCACCAACACCGTCGACGCGCCCCCCTCGCGCTCCAGCGGCGTGACAACCATGAACCCGTCCGTCCCATCCCTCATCCTCGGTCCCACGAGCATCTCCCGATCGTGTCTGAACTTCCCCGTGGCTGTCACCCGGCGGTAATCAAAGTCCCGCACGGCATCCGGGTCGACCGTCGGCGGCAAGGGCAACGGGTCGCGAACCAGACGGTCCTCGAACTTGGCGATCAGTTCCGTCTTCCAACCTAGCCGCTGGACTTGCCAGGAGCCCAGGATAAACGCCGTGATGGGGATGATGGCCAGGATGATCAGCCCGGGACCGTGGCGCTTGCCCGCGCGGACGAGCTTGGGCGGGCCGTCGAGGATGGATACGAATTCGGGGTCTTCGGCGGGCCGTCGGGGGGTTGCGCGGCGGAGGGTAGACTGGGAAAAGGTTCGGGGGGCGGGCGCGGAGGGACGGACGAGGCGGGGGATGATGATGGGGTGTCGTCTGGTCGAGGCCCGAAGGCTGCGGAGGAGGAGGTTGTGCGGCGCGTTCATGGTGAGAAGCGGATGCGAGGACCGCGGTGAGGGGCGGGCTTCGTGGAAGTTCAATTGGGGGGGAGGGGGGAGGGGGGAGGTGAAGGAGGTTGAAGTGACGTTTTGGACGGAACGTGTGGAAGCTTTTCGGACCGGGGATTTGGAGTTTTGGAGCATTCATGTGGGGAGCTCCACTGCTCGGGGAACGAGGAGTGGAGGGGCAGCGACTGGAGTGAGTGGACTGGCAGCAGCATCAAACATGCATTTATCACGATTGGATGGATGAACCAAGCTGCATTGAAATCTCAACTACCTAAGGAACTGCCTTCATTTACATCTACGCCGAAAAGTACTTCAAACCATCCCACTCCTCAAAGTCGGTAAAAAACAAAGTCCGCATGTCCTTATTCTGGAGGAGCTCGCAATGCTTCGCCTCGTGCATCCCGTCGCGGCATTGCTCCCGGCAGTCCTATTCGAGCATCAGTATCGCAAAGCCGCCGAACCATATCGCTCAAGCTTACCACGTCGCAGTAGTAAAACATCTCGCAGCCGTCGCAAGGTACGAATGCTTGGGGCTCGCCGCACTTGTGGCAGTTGTGGAAACCCCCGTGGAGGCTCGCGTGCGTCTTCACCTGCTCGTTCACGTACATGAGCTCCGACAGTCCAACTGGGAAGATCTGTGCGGGGAAGTGGTCAGCAAGTCATCTCACAACGCCAAGCGCGGCAACTTGCAGTAAACTCATTCGAGAGTATAATCGACACGGCAATGGTCCCATCCAGGAGAGCATCCCGTACAGGGTACGCCAAGCCGATTGTGGTTCCCACCAGAGGAGGTCCGTTGGGGAAGAAGCTGTTGCCGTTATCGAGGTCGGTAAAGATGACGGTGCCGTCCTCGTCGCCGGGCTGGTAGCTGTTGTCTCGCACCTTCAACGTGATCTGCGGCTTAGTCAGGACCTCGACAATCTCTCCCACGTACACCCACGAGCGTCGAAGGAGAGGAACACCTTCCACGCCATCGGGACCAAAGAAGAACAGGTTGGGGTCGAACTCGCGGGCAAACGGCAACTTCTTGAAGGGCATGGCGACGTTGGTGTCGGCGAGGTCCGCGTACTTGAGGGGAAGCTCGGCGATTGGGTCGATGCCCTCTCGCCAGAGCCAATCGTTGAAGCCCTTTTTGCTCACGAATTCTCGGGGAACTTCGACCACAGACGACTGCCACCTGGTCCAAGTCCCTGCCATGTGGTGCGACGAAGGCGTCTGGGCCCTCTTGCGGTGGTGCTGAGCCACGGGGTGCTCTCTGCCCAGAAGGAAGCCAGCGCTGGTGGCTGCCATTGTGGAAAAGACCCTTCCCCGTGCCATGTCGCTGCACGCGATGCACAAGAGGGCCATGGAGGCGTAGAGACTGGGGACGTACGTGTGACCCGCCCCGTCCAAGTCGAGCAACTCCATGGCTCTGCGGTTGGACTGCAGTCGTTCAAGCGGCGACTGTATGTTCAGCTCCGAGTAGCCATGGATCATGTGCACCTCGGTAATCCTCAAGTCGCTCGCTTCCGCGAGATCTGGAGGCAGTTCGCACAGGCTGCAGGTGCAAATGAACTTGCGCTGCTTCATCAACATGGCCCGTCGCAAGGCTCGTACTTGCGGGAGATCCCCGATCTTGCTGAAGTAGGATATGTATATTTCCTCGTCCTTGGCAATGTCTCGAAGCGCGTGAACCACCATCTTTCGCAACTTGGGGTTCCACGCCGCATGGGCGTTGTGGTTGCACGCGTGGTTGATGCGGGATAGGCTGAGGAAGATGCCCATTTTGTCCTCGTCAATGCTGAGGCCATTTGACAGAAGGATGTTGTACGCCAAGTCGGGGGATCGCGGATCGGCGTTGTGGAGCGTGTAGATGAGGGCTCGCTTTCCGAGAGCGAGATTACGGACGGTTGTGTTGGCTTGATCGATGGTGAACTCTCTCTGGGGGGCGTCCATGACGAAAAGGGGCTCCTCTTCGCAGATGCGCCCGCCTTTCGCGATCTTGCGGATCGCAACGAGCCCCAAGCCTCTCCCAGGCACTTGCTGGATGATGGAAGTTGGGGTGGGAGGCGTGGTGCCGGTGAGGAGTGCGTGAGTGAGTGTAGTCTGAGGGACGCCGGCCATGTTGTCATCTTCCACGTCATCTGCCGTGTTAACGTCTGCCATGTCAACGTATGTCATGACAACGTCTGTCATGTTGACTTGGATGGCGAGGGAAGCAGGGAGTGGAGTTTTTGTGTTTCCAGGGCGATAAGTGACGGATGGGAGCGAGAAAGGCTTGCACAGAGCGAGAAGAGGGGGTTCGATGTCTTGAGCAGATGGCATGAACAACCTGAAGGCCTTAGGAAGCGAGAGCGGGCGGTCGGAGCGGGAGGAAGGAGGCAATAAATAATCAACTCAAAAGAGCGAGTGCCAGGTGACGCCGTCGATCTTTCATCCAGCCCCGAGATGGGCTTTTCATCATGATGCTCTCCATGGTTTGCAAATGGCGACCCATTGGTGGTTTCCTGCAGTAGGCGACAAACGCGCAAACGGTGAGCTGCATATCACCAATGCATCCGGCAGGCAATTTTGGAGGGTGTCCATGAAGCAAAGTCCAGGGCGGTCTGGCCTGCGACATTCTGGTGAGAATGCAGCTTGCCGTGTGACGTCGCGACCATCACCCGCACATCGGGCGTGAACCCGAGCTGTCGTTGCACTAACCCACTCACACTCAAACGCCGACTCTCCGTCGACTCCAGCATAGAGCAGGTGGCGTCATGTGAGACCATGCCTAGGTGAACTGCAAGTAGCCTTGGCCAGACCCCGTGAAGTTGGATGGATTGGCCGACAGCTCCAGCGACCCGAACGCCTCATGCCTTGTTCCGAGCGCAATGCAGAGCCCCGACGGTATGATTTCTTGTTTCGTTGCCTGGACATGGGCTTTGAGACGCGGGAGGGCACATTGGCGTGTATTCGTTATCATCGTACCCGTCAGTCCTCGGCTTCGGCGGGAAGCGAGTGGCTAGGAAGCTTCAGACCCCGTACACCCAGGACTTTATTCTCCTCGCGAGGCTGCCTGTGGTATCCCTCGAGTTGGAGCGACTTGCCCCTGCTTGACGGAACGAAACTCTCCGCGGTCTTACGTAGTACAGGTCCGCTTCACGGAAAGAATAGTCCACGTTAGGTGATGGTGAAGGGACTGGTAGTTGGTATGGTGCGACTCCTGGCTCGGCTTGACCGTTGCGAACCTCATCGCCGTATTCCACCGCGGGCTCACCAGACTTGTACTGGAGGCTGCTCTTTGGGAGGCTGATCGGCGGCGTTTGGGACCTTGGAGAGCGGAAATACGTCCTGAGCTGGTCAGGTGAAGTGCGCTCTGATTCCAGGGACGGCTGGCGGTGAGACTGTGTCGAGCTGGATGAGCAAGTTATGCTGATTCTTTCAAAGTCGCTCCACCTCTGAATGGATAAATTGGTCCTCGTAGTCGGGCGTCTATGCAGCTGCCGAAGGCCGTAAATCTAAGCACGGGTCAGCGAGTAGGCACATGATTAAGGGGCGTGTAACCGTACCTGGGGCTGCTCCTCCTGGCTATTGGGCCGAGCATAGGACTGAACTGGTATTGGGAGGTTTTGAGCTTGCCAAACCGCGCCCGCAAGCTCCTTCAGCTCGTGTATTGACGGTATGAGGAACAGACTGATCAAGACGAGGGCGTGTGACGCCAGGATGGCGTATCCAACCCCGCTGCGAATGTCAAATCTGGATAGTCCTGGTATCATAACGATATTGAGCAGCAGGATGGCAAGCCTCGCGTAGTTGCCGATAGATGCCGTGGTAAGCAGCGCGGGTAAGGACCAAGCCCAGGTCGTCAGGCCAAGTTGGACAATTTCGCAGCCAACGAAGACTAGGAGCTGCGCGTTCCCGGCCGCCTGGAAACCCCCGATGACAATCCCTCGTGCAAAGAGGAGAGCAAAGGTTGCCGAGGTATAGAGATCTTGAGTGCGAATTGTAGAACCGCTAGTTTGTTGGTCCTGGGAATGTTCAATAATAAGATAGCCCATGTTCTGCGGGCTTCTCATAGACAAACCCCACCAACAGGCGACGAGGGCGAGACAGATTACTAGGCTCGAGGCGAATGTGTAGTAGCTGGGGAAGAGGCGGATCCAGTCGAGTTGATATGTCGCCCATGCAACAATGGGGAGGAGAAAGTAGCTCAAAAACACTCGCAGGGTGATCCAGAGCGTTGCCTTTTGTCGCTCTACGGTTGAGTCTTGGAGAGTCCAAGAGCTGGCCTCCTGGAACCAATCGCGAGTCCATTTCACCTTCAGGCCAACTTGAATGATGGCAAAGAGAAGGAAAAAGATCACAATGGCAAGAGTTATAATGTTGGTCCAAGTGAACATTGTAACAGGCGCACCCATGACTTGAGTCATCAGCTCCAGTCCAGGCGTGCCACCAAACGTGCCGTTGATCTCGTAGATTCCGTCATTCACACCAGAGTAAAGAGTGTCTTGAATGACGATGCCCCGCGGAAGCATCAGGGTGGCCCAGCTGGTGAGGCTCACCACGGGTTGAAGGAAACCAGGATATCTCAGGCTGAGAGCTCCCGAAAAGAAGATGAATTGAATATACGAGAGGCAGTCGGCAATTCTGGTCAGATGTGCTCGACTTGACCCGAAGGCGTTGACCTGACGTTCATCCTCATCTTGGATACGACCCAGGTTCAATATCTCCCGCCAGCACGCAGCCACCAATACCAGGAGGAATATTGCCAGTGGTCCCCATAGGCAAACGCCGTACGCGACTGCGCCAATGCTCGGAGTCAGATAACCCTCCAGACACGCCACTTGCAAGTCGGCAGCATACACTCGCACGTTGAGCCGAAAAGTCGCCAACGGAAGTGGGCGGCTGACATTGAACAATGCCCTAATCCAAAGGGATATTGTCTCTGAGCCCTCTTTTGCCCAGGCTGGACGACCGCACGTCATGTTGGCTATGGCTCCGTCGTAGTCACCCAAGCCCCCCAAGCTGTCCAATGTGACGCCAACCGAGACGTTCTGGGCAAGGAACTCTTCGCACGAAGCTCTATCGTCGTATGAGTGCGTGATCTGAAGCTCTAATTGGGTTATTGCGTCACCAATGTCGAGAGCCGCCCGAAGGCTTTCTGGGCGCAGCTGGGCATCGTTTGAGACATGCTGGTGGCTATTCGTAGAGGCCACCAACAGGGGGAAGCAATCGTGAAACTGCACGTATGCGGTGAGACTTGGGGGCACAAACGACAGGATGAGGGTGAGGGTGAAGGAGAAACGACAAAGAAAAGAAAGAAAACTCATGGTTGATTCCGACAGAGCATGGCCATGTGGTGATTTGACGGCTCCTTCCTTCCCCTTGAAGAGAAAAAATTGATGAAACTTTCATGGCCTTGGGAAGGTTGGTTCGAACGCCGCTCCTTCCCCCTAACACCCGGGAGTGACGTCGCAATCGACCCGACTCCATTTTTTTTCGGCAGTGACGATTCAGTCACAGAAGGAACCTGTTGCAACTCCGATGAAGCCGCATCGCAATTCTGTCCGGCGTGAGAATTTCACACGTCCAACATTGCATCCGTGGCGATGATGTCCAGTTTGGACGAAGCCGAAAGGATATCGCTGGCTCAACCCCTTCTCAGAGGTCTTCTCATGCCTGCTCTCACATTCTCACTTCTCGCCCGTCTGAGGCGAAGCAATGGCGAACGACTCATCGTGGACCGATCGTGTGGGCCTCGATCGGGGAACTCAACGCAGTCTCCGTGGGCCTGAAGCTGGCCAACTCACGAAGTGCGACATGTTTGCATGAAACACTGGCATATTCTTACTGATAATGAACAGCAACGAAAGTGCATCGGCACAAATCTTGGTTCGCGGCCATCTCGAGGTGCTCCTCAGAGTGAGCCTTTCCCCTGATGGAGCGATACCCCATGGGCTCTAGTGAACGAGACTTGTGGTCTAAGCCACTCGAAATCAGCCCCGAAGGCAGACTGCGGCCTCCATCACAATCAAGTCTTGAGCACAATCTGAGCCTCGAGGGACGTGTGTACCGATACGTTGCGGAAATGCGTCTCGTCGGCACGCACGGGAGGCCCATAGCCTCATCGGCATGGAAGCTAACCATGCTTAAGCTTGTCCTCTCGTCTCCCCTTCCTTGTCCAACTTGTCATCTCCATCACAATCACGCCTGAGGCAGATGCAACAATGGATCCCTTCTCAATCGCTGCTTCGGCTGTAGCTCTGACGGAGACGGCTACTAAGGTAACCTCTATGAGAATTCGTATTTGCAGTCAATCGCTGACCATCTTCGCAGCTCACTTCGCGTCTTGTCACTCTAGTTCGAGCTCATCTGACTGCCGAGTCCCGCATTACTGCCCTGTGCAGCGAGCTGACTCAATTGACCGGCTTTCTCCAATCCGTCGATAAGACGCTCAAGGGCTATCGCAAATATGACTTCACTATGGTCGATGAGCAATTCTGGGAACGGAGCGATGCCGCAATGGAAGATTGCAAGACGACACTCGCCGAGTTGGAAGCCGTCGTGACTAAAATTCAAGGCCATGTCCAGCCAAGAGGCTTTGCGTGGAGGACGAGGGCCGTCGTCGATCTCAGTCTGTACGCTGCTGAGATTTCTGCTTCTCGGGATAAGATCCATCAGTCCAATTGGTCTCTGCAAACGATCTTGCACACTGTGACAATGTGAGCCTTCCTTTCACGCGAAAAATGTCACTGGCTAATGTCGTTTAGCTCGCTGCAGTTCAGATCCATGGCTTGGAATACAACAGCTCATGACACCGTACTGGCCGAGTTGAAGCAGCTCAGAACCGCAATTGACGAAACCTTTCATGCCTCCTCTCGGCCTGCAGGTGGCTTCTCCAACAGCCAATCTGACTCTACCATGACCCGCAACATGCAAGGTCTCGCTGAGGCCGCCCGCCACTTTTACTCCTCAGCCAGCTCTACTGCCAGCAGTACCCGGAGCGAACGGAGCAACGCAAGCATCAATGGCGATTTCTCCGACTCCCGACGAGAGCGTGTCGAGGACTTCGTGGACCAGCTTCAAGGCACATCACGATGGTCGACTTCTTCTCCTGCCCCAACAGCAACCGGTCTGGCGCCCCCCAGACCGATTCACTCCGTGCCTACTCCTGCTAAATCGGGATCGGACGAGGAAGATGTCGACGTCGAGTTGGACCGACTCTTCCTCAATGGTCTGCGGGAGTTGGCTTCGGCAAGCATGAAGAATCAGGATTACGTCAAAGCCATTGAGTATCTCAAGGACGCCCTGAAGCGACCAAACTCCTGCAAAGAAGAGTCCAACCAGCTGCGCATTCAGTTAGCCTGTTGTTATATTTTCCAAGGTACATGGCAACGAGCAGCACCCATCGTCACGAAGCTATCCGAACCACTTGTAGAGCAAGACTTGGTTGTTTGCAATCTCCTCCACGCCTTGGCACTCGGTTACCTTTTGGACTACCACTTCGATGATGCCATGGCGGCCTGCAAGAAAGCCCTCCAAGGAAAGAAGAGACTTCGCCAACACCATTCAGCCGACTGGATTGAGTACAATGAGGCACTTGGATTGTATGCCACCATTTTCCACATGCAGGGCGACTACATCCGCGAAGAAGTCCTTCGACGGCAGTTGCCCACTCATTTTACCTATGTCCACCCTGGCAACGAGGTTCAGTACCTCCAAAGCAAGTCTGATCTTCTTCAATCTGTCATCGGAGATGATACGCCCAATCTCAATGACGCGGTTGAACTCGACGCTGGCCCTGTCGACCTTCAAAACCCGACGATGTCGAGAGCCAGTACTTTTGGTAACTCAAACTCCTTGCGGGAGAAGGTGATGCAGCACAACCGATATGAAGAAGACACAATGAAGGAGGTCGTGTTCGTCGAACCGAGCATGCCGCCATCCCCAATGGATGACAAGGACAATATCGAGACTCTACCGGTATCACCCACCAAGGAATCACCACTTCGTCGCCGCCTTACTCGCCTACTTGGATCTCGCTCTCGCCGAGAACCGGCCAGTCCTGCGTTGGAAACAGTGCAGGATGAAGATGCGGATTTGGCCGACACCGAGTCAGCCGGTCTTCCAAGCCCAAGCCCGTCGCTGCGGCGCAGAAATACTACTTGGTTGATACAGAAATCCAAGACGTTGCTCAAGAAACGTACTGGATCCGTCAACAAGAAGAAGGGGGCTCAATCACCTCAAGAGAGCGGTACCGGGGCGGAAGCTTCCTTTCCAGGCTCGTCGGGGAGGTACCGCGCTCCAAGCGTCTTCTCATTCGATGCTTCTGAGGAGGAAGACATCTCTGGTCCACCAGAGGTGTACAGACAACCTCACGCGCCTTTCTTGAAACGTCAAGCGGCCATTCGACGGCCAGCCTTCTCGCGCTACGATCCTGGTTATTTCGGGTCTCAAGAAGATCCTCGTGATCGGGAAAGGCCGACAGAATCTCTTGACGAGGGCTATAGATCTGAAGAAGGCCCCTCTGCCATTTTGGGGGTGAACGACGGACCATCTCCCGAGGCTCGAGACCGCTCATCCGCCTCTGGAGTCATTACAAACTTGCTTGCTGCATCGGCGTCTGTCGCGGCACCAGAAGATCTTTGTAGTGCGCTGGTGAAAACTGCAACCATCTTGGCATCGGCGCAGACAATTCGGTCTACAGAAGACCTCCAGGCTAGTCTGCTTGATTTGGAGATACTTTTGGACCGATTGAGGTCGATGAGTACCAATTTGCATCTCATCGAAGATGTTGAAAGGGTCGTCAAGGGCTTGACCTGCAGAGAGACGATTGAGTCTGAGGCTATGGAAGATTCTGGCTACGAAAGTCTGGGGGATCGATCCAAGCTCACACGACCGATACCGCGCCGACACCCGAGGCCGAGAAGACAATATGCGAAAGATGGACCGTACCTCAAGCGTTCTTTTTCTTGGATAGCGGGCTCCGAAACCGCATACATGAGCGACGCCAACCGGGATTTCCGACTTGCCCACGATGCTGACACTCTCACAAACCACGAACATGACCGCGCTCTCGGGACAGATTGTGGTGACGGGTCATCTTCCGGTGTTGGCCGGAACGGTTCCATTGAGGTAACAGGTTATGAAAGCAGACTGAACGAGATTGGCTCTCGGGAAGTCGGTTCTGGACATTCCGGGGCACACGAGAGAGAGGTCCATCCAAAGATACAATCAGGATGGGACTGGCATTATGACTGGATAACTGTCTAACTAGGTAGGATTCATATGTGTATTTGTCTGTACTTTTGCCTTGAACCTCCTTCTGGCCTCACTTCTTCACGATTCCAGTTGCTCAATGGTGTTCTTGACCGTGTTCTCGATCTGCTCCCACCGGCTGCGGAGCCAGTTTCGCTGAATATCCAATCCCACCTTTAAAGCGTCTATGCTACGCAGAGCGTCCCCAACTGTGCCCAAGTATGAGTTTAGTGCCTGCAGCAGCAACTCGTCAACTTCCGACTGAGTCGATCGCCCGTCGCACTCGGCATTCAAGAAGCGCGACCACTGCCACATGGTACAGCACAACATGCGCAGGGCCACTTGGGTGCGATGACAACCCCGCGTCTCGGCGTCGATCGTATATCGGCCGAGGAACCCGACGGTCTTAAGGTCGGCGCGCTGAGCCTTAGTCAGCATGGGCACGATGGCGTCGTCGAGGTAGACCTCGTCCCAGCGGTTGGAGTCGAGGATGAAGCCGTACTCGGTGAGCAGGAAGTCGTTTGAGTGGGATCCGTACGAGACGAAGACCTCCTCGCCGGCCTTGTAGGCGCGGTCGGCGGCGATGCTATACCCGGCGGCCGAGTAGGTGAGCTGGCAGCCGTGGTCGGCGTGGTTGAAGAGGTCTGCGGCGGGCATGCAGACGAGGCGGTCTTGGTGCGGGTACGTCTTCATCTTGGGCATGCTGTTGTAGAAGGTTCGCGTGTTCACGAGGACCCAGTAATACAGGTAGTCGTCTCGTGCGAGTTTCGGGAAGGCCTTCAGGACGATGTCGCTTTCGCGGCGGAAGTTTGCGAGTTGCTTGTCGAGGAGCTCGCGGGCTCGGGTTGGCAGGAGTTGCTGCAGCTCCTTAGGCCACATCATGGGCATTCCGGCCTCGAGGTCCTGCTTAGTAGGCAAGACGATTCTCCAGGTCTTGAAGTCCTCGCTGTCGTCGAGGGCCATCTCGGCGGCGAGGATGCCGTGGACTGAGACGCCAGGGAGGGCCTTGACGATGTTCTTTGGCACACTGTCGATGGTTCGGAGTGACCGGGCCGGCACACTCATAATGACTTCGTGTGGCTGTTTTGCATGTTAGTAAAGTCGTTGGAAGGGAGATGTAATACATACTCTAATATCTCGAGTGGCTACAACACCGATGCCTCGTGTGGGAATGAGCTTTGGCTCGATGCCCTTCATCTTGACGCCCTTCGCTTCCACCCAGGGAAGGAAGGTTTTGTCGAAAGACATTTCGTTGGGTATTTCCAAGACAAGTATGTATTCAGTTGGTGTCCAAAATGAATAGAGAATGGTGATGAGAAGAAAGTGAATTCGTTTTGGCTGGATTAATGAGAGTACTTATACAGTTCAAAGCCTCAACCAGAGTCCAGTGTCTTTTTCCTTCTAGGTATGACTCCCCCCATGAATTGCGACAGCAAAGTGATCCACCAGCAAACAATGGACGATTTTATTGACGGGGTTTGCCATGTGCTTAACTTAAAGTGCACCAAGCTATCTTGGGACTCTCACAAAGCAGTGCAAACTACGTGGCTGAGTCAGCAGCGTTTTCTCTGGGGCGACAAAGCTAAAGGCGGCTCCACGTGATCCCCACGTCAACCATGTCACCCAAGCTTGTTGGAAGCTCTCCCCCAGAATCTGGACACCTTGGATGAGCACGACAGCTTCACATGTCCCGGCGAGAGACGAATCAATCTTATCGAGTGGAATAATTCCCTTTTCCCCCATCAATTCTCCCGCTCACGCCTCGGAAATGAGCTGACGCTACGCTTTTCGCGACTCCTGCAAGCTTCCCAGCCCCATCGCCCAGCTGACCAAGCGAAAGACACCTTGCATGTAAGGTGAATCCGCATTCACGTCACGCCGGAATCTTCCTTGCTTGCTCCAACTCGTTTCGCTCTTTTTCTGGCATCTCCAGCCTTTTTGCCTTTGCGCCTCCCATCGCCGTATTTGTTTCTTTCTTTTTTTTTTGTCGGCGCCCATCATGTTTTACCAAGGCACGCTACAAGACGGCATCTCCATGGCCGTCGGCCAACAGAAACTGGTGCTGTGTTTCGTCACAGGTTTGTTTGCGTCACCCGTTGCCCCTCACGGCCAATTGCTCACCCGGTCCGGTAGATGACGGCGAAGAGAGCAACCTGTGGGAGAAGGAGTTTTTAGTAGACGAATCGGTATGCGACGAGGTCATTGACCGAGCAATTGTGTGCTGACCGTGGTGTAGATTGTCGACCTGATCAAGGACCAGGCTATCGCCCTGCGCCTCACGGCCGGGTCTGATGAGGCTGGTTACCTGGCCCAGATCTTCCCTCTACCCCGGACCCCAACAGTCGTCATTATAAAGAATGGCGACTTGAAGGAGTACATCACGCCCGAGACCACCAAGGAGGACTTTATGCGGCGCATTCAGACTTCCTTCAGCGCCCCAACGTCATCATCTCACCCAGCTCCCGCCGCCGCCCCACAGCCAGAACCAGCTCCCGTTGCGGCCTCATCTCAACCTGCATCCGCGTCGCCCAGCACGTCGGAGAGCGTGCGCCGGATCTTGGCCGAGAGAGCAAAGGTCAAGGCCGAGAAGGAGGAAGCCGAGCGCAAAGCCCAAAAGGAGCGCAAGGCCCAGGAGGAACGCGCCAAGGCAAAGGGCAAGGAAAAGGCCGAGGATCCCGTTGACGTGAACAACGACAGAGCTCACAAGGCGGCCGAGGAGGTGAGGAAGAGGCGCCAGCAGGAGCAGGAGGAGCGGCGTCGCATTCTCGCCCGCATCGAGGCCGACAAGGCTGAGCGGAAACTGCAGGCCGCTCTTCGCGAGCAGCACCGCCAGGAGGAGTCAAACGCCGACGGGGCCACATCGTCACTGGGCGCTTCAGAGAAGCCCGTCATTACATCTGGCGCCAGGAGGTCCAGCGGCATGACGGCGGTGCAAGTGCGGCTCTTTGACGGCTCCACGCTTCGATCACGATTCAAGTCCGAGGTGCCGTTGAAGGATGTCCGAACCTGGGTCGACGAAAACCGCAACGATGGGACCCAACCATATACCTTCAAGCAGGTGCTCACGCCAATGCCCAACAAGACCATCGATGCGACAGAGGAAGACAAGTCCGTCGGAGACCTCGGGCTGTCACCATCGTCAACCCTCGTGCTGATTCCAGTGCAAAAGTACTCATCTGCGTATGACGCATCGTCCCCAAGCATCGTGTCCAAGATTATTGGCTTCTTCCTCGGCATTTTCTACTGGTTCTTGGGCTTGTTCACTTCGGGCGAGACACAGGGCGGCACGGATGCGCCATCAAGCAGCTCGGAGAATCGGGCATCTTCCCAGGATCGATCCCGGATACAGCAGTTCCAGAACCAGAATGATCGACTACGGGACCAGCAATTATACAATGGGAATTCGGTGAGTTGGCCCAACACACGTTTTTATACGATACACTACTGACTCGCGCAGCTGAACTTTGAGCCACGACCAGACGAGGAAGAGAAGGAAGACTGAGGTGAAGGGTGAAGAAGGAGAACTCCCAGGCAGAGTGGGATTGTTTCGTTTTTTTTTTGGGTATTATACAGA
>JAMQMW010001610.1:0-21628 GCA_024115155.1 Thelonectria blattea
GTTCTTGGCAGCACCGAGATGCCAACCAAAAGGGGGCACCGAGAAAAAAGGACTCCGAGTGAGAAAGTAGAAGCCCAAAAAAAGACCCTGAAATCTCGATCGTTAGGACCAGCGCCGGAATGACGTAGACTCGGCCCGTGGCTTGCTGGTTCTCGAACTCGCCAGATCATGACTTCATCCCCCCTCCCCTTCCTTCAATGGGCCCTTGGGCTGCAACGGGGGGCTTGACCTCCTCGGTAGTCGTTTCTGTGTGTGTTGGTTGTGTTGGTTGTGTTGCAATTGGCATGTCCTCTTGTAGTCCCAAGAGTAGGTACACGCTCAGTACCATGATAGCAGTAGCTGACAGCTTTAAGCCATTTTTGCTTTCCAAGTTTCAGATGGCCAAGAGTCAGGAAGGCCTCGGATAGAATTCCTCCATCTGTCACCAAAGACCTTCATGCCATGGGGCTCGTTCGTTCTGCTCGCGGCTTGATCGGTCACCAGCCCGCGTGGGACGAGACGAGCTTCCATTCTCAAAGCGCGGCTTCGTCTGGGCTGTCCGAAGTGACTGCAGCCAACATTGCAATGGCAGCCAACACTCGCACGAGACAACAAGTGGGCTGGCCAGCCGGCGTTCCGAATCCTTTGAATCTCTCTCCCTGTCCTAACCTCCTCCCGTGAGTCCCGTCCTCTCCCGTCACTTGCTCCTCTGGGCTGTTGGGCGCTTGCTCAGCTCCTCGAGACCACCCCCAGGAAACTAGACCAGCTTCCGAGAGAAAAAGATCCATCTCAGCTTTGGTATTTCTCCGAGTAAACGGCCCCCCCAAACCACAACCACCACTCTTTCGACTCCCCCTACCCCAAGCCACAAGTGCCCCTAATTTGAGCCCATCTCCGGAACTCCACCGCTCCCACACGTCCACATCATCCAGACCACGCATCGGTTTGGGGCTTGCCTTTCGAAGGCGATGTCACACACTTTCCTTCGCTAAAGCGCACAAGCCGTCTCTCATTCGGCACCAAGGTTCCGGGGAGATATCTTCTCTTCCACCTACTCTCCCCACCCTCCCTCTCCATCCTCCCTCTCCATCCTCCCCGCCCACAACCCGTCGCCCATCCGCTGGGAGGGGGCTTCTAGCCTGCTGGGCCTCTCTGGCAGTTGATTCGGACGTCAATCTGCCGTCGGCCGAGCCCTAGGGAAAACCTGCCAGCCGCTAGTCATGGCCGGCGGAGGCGGGCGCGACTTGGTTGCTTCGACAGGGCGCCCAGTCCCATGCAGGCGTTGTGCTACAGGCAAGTTTTTGCAGTAGTCTGGACGGGCGAGAGCAGTGTTTCGATTCGATAGCTGCCCTGTAAGGCCTCCAAGACTCCAGACGGGCATGAAAGAACGGCGTGGGATCGACAAAAGGGCCGGCTCGGACCATCTTGGACCGAAGCAAGGGAGACGACAACGACGACGACGACTGAGTCGTCAGTCACTTCCTTCGCCTCGATTTGGGGGCCGCATAGATTCTTCGTATTCCAAGACAAAGCGAACCCGAGAACTCTTTTTCCCTTTTCCCCAAAACGTTCGTTCCTTGCTAAGCCCTCGACTATTGAGCGCCACACGTCTCGAAAGTGTGCCTCGGTCCGCCTCTGCCTCGAGTTGTCCCGCCCGGTCTGTCTCTCTCCCTCCCTTCCCTCTGCCGCTGCGGCTTGTGGATGCCCTCAAAACGAAGGAGATTGGGAGAGACAAAAAGAAAAAACTGGAATGAATGGCGTGCTCTTGTTTCCGACTAAACCTGGCAAGGTTGTCGGACCGGGCATCGATCGACTTTGCAGTGTGACTCGGACTCTCGGAGAAGAACGGCGGTGTTGTTTTGGATCGACATGCACCTCTGAACTCTGAGGCCGTCCAGCCCGGGGAGGGCCCCCTGCGAAAAGGAAGAGACAAGACAAGGGGGGGGGCGCAACTTTGAGAGCTGCCTGTTTGGATGAGGACTCAGTAAGGGTAGGGCCGACTAATCAATCTGCTGGCGACTGAGACTTAGCTGTATCCGTCCCCTTTTCTCCCTCTTGATGATCAGATAGCCTCTTGATATGGAATCGTGGAGCAAGGGGGGGATCGATCATCAAAGGGCGGCGGATCTTTCCCCGTATCCGCTCTGCTCGATCTGAGTCTGAGCAAGCAGAAAAGTCTGCCTTGTGTAACGGCTGCCGTGGCCGAGCTGGTTAGCTGAGCCGCACGTGATGGGCATGGAAGTTGGTTCCGTGGTCTTTCACGATGACCTCGAGTATAGGATGAAGTCGAGAGAGGACGTGGCCGTCTTTGGCACTTGGATAAATCCTAGTCTTGTCCTTGATTACCTAACAATCACCTATTCTCTCACGGATACCCAACTTGGCCACTCGGCAATGCCATTTCAGGTTGCACAAGCCCGTCTTGGTCTTGGTCGAGCCGGGAATAACACCCCATCCGTGGGACTTGGAGCGAACAAAAACGAAAGGACGCACGCACGAATTCCCCCTTTTCCCGAATCCCGCCCACGGAAGTGTCTCTGCCAGGCTAAAGTATGCTTGAAACACTTGGGCGAGGCACCAAAACAGAGCCAAGACAATGTCTGCGAAGATCAGTTGAGCCTCCGTTTTGGGGTGCAATTTGGATGACGGTGAGCCTGGAGGGACTCTGTGCGTGACGGTGGTGGCATCCAACAGCAGAAACTAGGGGACTGCCTCGTTTACGAATACTAATCCGACTATACGACGCCTGGAACGGATATACGCGGTCAAAGCTCTCTGCCCATTTTCTACCTTTTCTTCAAGTTTCTCGAAGTTGAACCCAGAAGCCATCATGAATGCGGTGTCTCCTCCGTCGATAGCCTCGATACGTACCCAGCCACAGTGGGAACAACAACACGGAGACCAAGCAACGGGAGAGCAAACAAAAAGGCAAGCCGCACCAGTTGCACCGTGCTTCCCACTGTTGGACAATAACGGCGTGCTCACGGTGCTCTCGACAGGCTTGAACCCAGCAAGGGAAACGAAAAATGGGCGTTCTAGACCGTTTGAACCGAGCCGACGTTTCGCCATGACGACGGCAAGAGATGGGCAAGAGACGATAAATCAGGCCATGACGAGGCTTTTCAGGGCTGTGGCTCAAGGGTTTTATCATGGACGTTATTTTTTTTGGTCGCCCCAAGACTCTTAGCCTTGCCGGCAACGAGAAGAAAAGGCCCGCCTCCCCGCCGTTCGTTCGGTTCCTCCGTCACTAGGCAGAGAACGCTTTCATCACCAACACGAAGAGCGTTGTACGGATACACACGGAGGAACGAACACCCCCGGCTCTCGCAAAGTTGACCACTGAAACTGGGTCCCTACCCGGCCATGCCGAAACAGGCATTGCTGGACAAGCCGCTTTCACGTTGCTCCAGCCGCCATCAAGATTGGCGCCGGTTCACCTTTCACCTTGTCGTCTTTTTGCTTACATCATCCGGAACTGCATGCCGCCGCCGGGATCCTAACTTCTTGAGGAGGCTTGACCCCGTCGCTTTTGCCTCGTTGCGGGATGTGGAGGCCGGCCGTGGTGTGTGGCTGGGGACAGGTACGTAGTGGTGAGGGGAGGGGGAATGCCGAGGTGAGGAGAGAAAGAGGAGGGGATGGGATGATTTGGATTGTGTCGGTCCGGGAAGAGGAAAGGCGGGTGAGTTGTGCATGCACATGGTTTGTCTTCATAATTAACATCTCGGTGCCGTGTTTAAGCTTGATTGCTCGTTGCCGATGTTTGACGTGTTTGACGTACAGTAGCAAGTAATCAATTGAGCAGCAATCCCAAGTAATTCATCATCATGACACTGACAGTAACGCCGTCAAACACATGCTGTGTAATTACCCTCTAACCCCTCTTCATCCGCTTCCTCCGCTGCCAAGTGATAGCAACGGTATAAACCTTCCCGATCAGTGCCTTTCCTCCACGTCCCAAGATACAAACGTCCCCCTCTGATCAAAGTTTTGCGTTGCAACGACGCAAACCAAACCAACAAGACCCCGTCATGTCGATCCGTCGTTGCTTGTGTCCCTGCGTCTCGTCGCGATAAGCCAGTCGCTCTCCCCACGTGCAGGTCTTGGCGAGATCCTTTTGCATGGGAACTTGTGTGTGTGATCCTGTTGAGGATTGATTGACCGAAGGACGAAAAGGGCCGCGACGGCCAGGGTGAGGGCGGGAGAGAGGAGGAACAATAATAAAGCCGTTGATGATCCCTTCTTGCTTGGGCGCTGATGCTGATGTGCATGCTGACTGAGACAAGGCGACACGAGGGATCGTTGAGAAACCATTGTTAAACAGCCTCGTCCTCAAGACATCTTTGTTCTTCGCGCTACCATGAAGACATTCTTTGCCTTGGCTACGCTTGCATTGGCGACTTTTGCATCAGCCGAGGACGTCCTCTTCAGCAAGCGCCTGAGCAAGCGCTCCGTCGACAATGGAAACTACAATCTCTGTACGCACAACTCTCCCCCCCCTTTCCACGCCACAACAAGGCTGACCCTATAGCATTCTTCCACGTCAACGACGTCCACGCCCACCTAGACGAGTTCTCCTCCTCCGGAACCGACTGCGACGACCCCTCGGAAGGCTGCTACGGCGGCTACGCCCGCATCAAGCACACCGTCGACCAGCTCCGCGAGGTCCACCCGGACAACCTCTGGCTCAACGCCGGCGACGAGTTCCAGGGCACCCTGTTCTACACGTACTACAAGGGCGAGAAGATTGCAGAGGTGCTCAACGAGCTCGAGTTCGACGCCATGACCCTGGGGAACCACGAGTGGGACGGCGGCGACGAGGAGCTGGGCGAGTTTCTCACGAACTTGACGTTTCCCGTCGTGTCGTGCAACGTGAAGAGCGGGTACGAGGGGCTGAACAAGACGATTAAGGAGTACCACGTCTTCGAGGACTATCAGGTGGCTGTCATTGGGGTCACGACGGATACCACGCCGGGGATATCCAGCGTGGGCGAGAAGACGACCTTTTTGGACCCCATCACGTCGGTGCAAGAAGCCGTCTGGGAGATCCGCAACACGACCAACATCACGCGCATCGTGGCCCTCACGCATATCGGCTACGACGTCGACCAGGAGCTGGCGGCCAAAACGGAGGGTCTCTCGCTCATCATCGGGGGCCACAGCCACACGCCTCTCGGCGACATGGAAGACGCCGAAGGCAAGTACCCGACCATTGTCGAGGACATCAACGGCGACGAAGTCTTCATCGTGACGGCGTACCGCTGGGGCGAGTATCTCGGCTACATCGACGTGACATTCAACGACGACGGCAAAGCCCTCGAGTACCGCGGCGGACCTATCCACATGGACAACACGACCTCGATGGACCAGGCTCTAAACAAGACCATCAAGGCCTGGCGCGTGCCCTTTGAGAAGTTCGCCGCCGAAGTAGTCGGCAGCACCCAAGTCGAGCTGGACCAGACGACATGTCAGGAAGACGACTGCCTCCT
The DNA here is from genome assembly GCA_024115155.1 of Thelonectria blattea. NCBI lineage: Eukaryota > Fungi > Ascomycota > Sordariomycetes > Hypocreales > Nectriaceae > Thelonectria > Thelonectria blattea. Next base: position 5,466 of record JAMQMW010001610.1, read on the forward strand.
CGGCCAAGTCATGGCTGACGCCATGTACGAGTACCGCCTCAACCAGAGCGACTCGGACTCCAAGCCCGACTTCGCCTTCATCAACGCCGGCGGCGTGCGCGCCACCATCGAAAAGGGCAACGTCACGCGCGGCGACGTGCTCACCTCGTTCCCGTTTGGCAACTCCATCGTCGAACTGACCTACACGGGCTCCGAGCTCAAGACCATCTTCGAGGGCGCCGTGACGGGCGTCAACCAGAAGACGGGCGACGAGGTCACCAGCTGGTTCCAGGTCAGCAGCTCCCTGAAGGTGACGTACAACCCGGACAACGCCAACGGGTCGCGGCTCATCGGGTTGGTCGTTGACGGGGAGAGCGTCGAGGATGAGAAGAGCTATCGCATGATCACGCTGGACTTTTTGGCCGGCGGGGGGGATAGTTTTCTCGAGGCGACGACGGACTTTGTCACGCTGGATACGCAGGATGAGGTGCTGATTCAGTACTTGGATGTCAACAGCCCGTTGAAGCCGAAGCTGGAGGACAGGATTGCCACGACGAAGGAGAAGAGCGCCAATACTTCGAGCAGCAGCGGTGATGATGCCGAGGACGATGAGTCTTCCAGCGGAGACAACGGGAGTGCAGGCAGCGCAATCAAGGTGTCTGCTGCGTCCGCCCTCATCGGGCTCGCATTCGCCATGACATTCATCTAGATTACAAAGACACAAGTTTCAAGCTATTGCATTTCTCTCAGATAAAAACGATCAACCATGATTTCACCCCTCCCAAGCCTCCCCAAAGTCTCACTCTCAAATTTCAAACGTAGTGATAAATACCGTCTTCATCAAGCCAACACTCCCCATCCCCATACTTGAGTGCCTCGACGCGCCGAAGGTGATATCTAATAATCAGCATGGAAGCGAACAATATCGGAACCAGCATCCACATGACCAGGAGCAGCACGAGAATGGTCAGGTACACGGGCACCGCGAGGGTGTGATCGTACATTTTGGACACGGGCAGCGTCGTCGCGAGCGTTTGCACCTACGGTCGAGTTGGCCGCAGGAAGTTTTTTGTGCCAATGGAATGGAAATTGTGATAGGCTTCTCTATTTATGGCACCTATTTCGTGGTGCTGGGTCTGCGGGGAGAACAAAGGCGTTGTGCTGGAGCGGAAAGGGGGGAGAGTTCGGGGGTATGGTGGTAAACATGGTCGCTTTCGGACTGTGTTCGTCTAGGGAGACAAAGATGATCGGCCCCTAGAGAATTGCCAAGTGGAATCTATGGGACATTTCGTGCTGCTGTTTGAAGAACAATGCCGATTTGCGCAATGTTGGGCGAGACACTGACGGATCTCGACCATCTTCACTGCAATGCCAGCCTCGATAGACCATCGTTTCGAAACTCTCCAACCACGGTATTGATGGGGTTGGTGAACAGACGTGGGCGCCCTCACTGCAATTCTGGCCTCGGTATTTGTACACCCTTCATCTCTTGGCCTAATAGGGGGGTTCAGAACAACGCATCAACGGAGTGGCTTCATACAGGTAGGTAATTTTCAGAGGACATACAAGCTAGGTAAACCGATGGACTGGCGTTATATCACACAAGGGCAACTAAAATTAAGATCTAATAGCTATTTCCCTCAATAGAGATATACTACCTTGGGCTATTATTCCATTAATATCCTTATGACAGAATGTTTATCTTGTCCTCTGTTGAAGGAGACTATTGTGCCTTCTTCGATGTGCTACAATATATGTGTTCGACTGGTACGGTGCGGACACTCTCTCCCAGACGGGAACCATCCCCACCCGCGGAACTAGGTCCCCTGCTTCCTACGACTTCACTGCAATTTTAGCCTCGACGGAGAACTTTACGATAGCCTCGCTCAGCCTTAATGAAGGTACGGACGAATACGAGCGTGTGATTGCGATTACCTAGGTGTGGTGTCAGCACTAATGCCTTCCGAGTGGCGAAATTGATGGGTGCAAGGGGGTCGCGTATCTTCACTGCAATTTTAGCCTCGACAGAGGACTTTACAATGCGCGTGGTTGCGATTAGGTGAGGTATTATGTCAGCATTATAATGCAAGTAGGTGGCGAAATGATGTTCGGTGCATTCATTTCACTGCAATTTTAGCCTCAACAGCTGAGCTACCTTACCTTACTATGCATCTACAACCGTTAAATAGTGCCCTCAGATAACCGCCCCCAAAGAATGCATGGAATAAATCGCCATTATTCACTTGGTCCAGTGGCTAATCTAACAACAAGGTAAAATTAGTCCAGGGTACTTAAAACTCACTCTAACTCACCACATGCGCAGCGAACAGGGACTCTGTTTCGTACTTGTTTCGTACTCCTCCGCCATCACATGTCATGTTATCTTCTCCTTCGAGATCCAGCCCTCGCGAGTTATTGTATGCGAGTTAGTCGACCAAGGCGAGGTAATAGGCTCCTACGTTACTATGAAGACTTCAGCTCAACGTCTCGACTCCTATTTTACTTGAGAACAACTCCGGCGGCAAAACATAAAAATTCATCTCATTATGACATCTTATTCATTTCACACAGCTATTCCTCTCTTCACTACCAGATATACTATACCCTGTCACCCAACCCCATTCCCCGAACAATGTCCTTTGATCACTCTACTAAGATGTTATAACTGCCCCTATCCATTCTTACTTCAACCCATGGGAAGGCATTCCCAAACCATCTGCCACGTCGGCCCCTCCAAAAGCCGTATAGCGACGCCGCGATGGCTTCGGCTTCTTCCGGTTTTAGAGCCGGCCATGACGCACACGGCTCTCCCTAACCGAAAGCCCGCCATGGGTCTTCATGGAAGACATCTAGCAGGAAGCTCCTCCGAATTTGGCCTCACTCCCTAGATGTACGACAACTCTCTCGGTTCAAGAAGTACAGGGAGCTGGGATTTGTATGACCAGCGCAGTCCTGCGCAAGGAACTTGTTCATTCAGCAGGACACACGGCAGAATAAAAGACGTGGATGCAACAGATGTCATGCATTACATTGTGATAGCTGCTTCCATCGACACCACTATTCCCTTCACCTTATCCACATCCGAGCCTGCCTTAGTACGTATATCGGAAGTCGGAAGAAGCATTCTCCTAGGAATTGTCAGTCAAAGTCGTGCATGCCACGCGTCAGTCACTTACATCATGAGCCTCTAGCACCTTCTCTCCCCGATCAGCCTTATCATTGTTCCGCTTAAAGGACCAGTCGCACAAGAGAACCAAGATGATGGTGAGCACTGAACAAGCAATGCACGTATACATGCCCGGCTTGTACCCCGTCAACTTGTCCTGCTCGCGGAACACCAGACTTCCCGCGATGCCGCCGATGCCGCCAAATCCGACCATGCTTGCGCTACAAAAGGCACGCTTCCACTGGCCTCGCACGTTGTTGGCTTGGAACGACATGGTGGCGGGGATGTTGCTGTTGGCGCCCGCAGTAACCAGGAATACGCCAAAGTAACGCACATTCGGCGAAGACGCCCAGCCCATGATGGGCAGCCCAATGAGGCAGAGGATGGCGTGGAAGATGACGATGGGTCCGCGGAGGTGATACTTATCGCCCGCCCAGCCCGTCACAAACATGACGATGCCAGCAAAGGCAAAGGGTGGCGCGACCAGACACTGCGCCTGGCTAACAGTGAATCCCATGTTCCCAACGAGGAGAATAGGTAGCGTGTAGGCCAGTGCATACGAGATGGTCGTCGTATCGAAGAAGATCATGGCGTAGGCCCAAATCTTCCAGTCCTTGCTGCCGCGGAGGAACTTCCCGAGCTCAAACGATGACACGGTCGTGTCGCCACGGTCCAAGTGAATGCGATGGACGATCCAGTCGCGTTCACGCTGGCTGAGAAAGGCCCACGACTTGCGTTTCGAGTCGGGGAAGTCGACCAGCAGCCAATAGCCCGCAATTCCGAGGGTAATCGTCAAGGCGCCTTCGATGATGAAGATCCAGCGCCAGCCAGTGAGCCCCTCGCGGCCTCCCAGCTGCATGAGCTGAGGCACGTGTCAGTATAGATCCAGACAGACTGATTCATGATACTCACTCCGTAGGCGAGAATTCCCGAAAAGGCTGAAGCCACGCAGCCCAGGATATAAAAGAGTGCGTAGCGCTTCCCGACCTCGTATCTCGTGTACCACGTCGAGAGCAGGTACACGCACCCAGGGAAGAAGCCGGCCTCAAAGAAGCCCAGGACCACTCTCAGGGCCGACAGCTGCTTGTGGTTCTCGACGAAGCCCATGCCGATCATGACGGCACCCCAACACATGGTGATGGCGGCGAGGTGGATGCGCGGGCCTAGCTTGCGGATGAGCACCGTGGAAGGGGGCTGGAAGAGAATGTAGGGGATGAAGAAGACGAGGTTGGCAATGTTCTAAGCAATAGTCAGCACATTCCTCACGGTAAAGACGAAGGAGGCCTCGCACGTATCGAAAGCCCGTCAGGACGAGCTCGACGCTCATGCCGGCAATGTTGGCGGCACTCATGTTGGTCCTGTCCATGAGAGACACGCAGTACATGGCGCCGACGGTGACGACGAGACGTCTGTCGACGCGGCGGATGATGCTGGTCTGCTCCTTCTCGGTGAAGCCATAGTCGTTGTCTTGCTCGGAACTGAGCTTGCTGGGAGCTAGGTCGAGGTGCTTGGTCTCGACGTCACCCGAGTGGTTCCCGACTTCTTTGTCGTCGCGAGGAGTGTTCATGGCGGCGAGGGTTTGAGAAAGGTTTCTCAGGGTAGATGCTTGTTGGAGCTGCAGCGGCAATATGCGAGAGTTATAAAGGTTGACCTGTATGCAAGGGAGGAGCGAAGGTGACCAGAAGAAGGAGACTGCCGCAGTATAAGAGGAGAAGATCGGCAACGACGACCCTGGATTCGTACGGTAACACAAGGAAGTATATCTTCCTTTGGCGCCCAAAAAACGTGCCCGATATTTAATGGATGATGTCGCTGCCACTGGGTCTCATCTGGGCTTGCTTGGACCACCTCGACACGTTTTATATCTATTTTTTGCCTCTTCACTCGTTCCTGGTCCCTCGTCCCTGTTCCCCTCTGTTCCCAGCCGTGAAGATGTTCTCCTCGTCCGTTACCGACGAAGCCAATCACACCGCAGAGCGCCCATGAAGATGCCTCGGGTGGCGGTCGAGATACTCTTCTTGGGCCGACAGCCCGAAGCCAAGCTATCGTTCTGCAGACAAACAACCTCTTGGAGCACCCTCCCTCACCTCGCTCTTCCTCACCCATGACCACGTTAAACCCCCTACATGGCCTCCTTTCCCCGCCCCCGCAAGATCTGCCGGAGCTGAAGAGAGATGGAATCACGTCTGCTTCTCCTCTACTTCTCCACCCACCGGGGACGCTTTGTCGTCCGACTTGCGGGGTAAAAGGTCTGGAGGAGGGATTCTCGCCTTGGCAGTCGGAGCATTGCCTGATTCGGGTCCCAGAAGCGACAGACGGAGGGCGGGCGCAAAGATGTTGTTTCTCGCGACGACTGAAAACATGGGGAGACGATAGCGCAGATATTCGCGGCCTTCGAGGCGCCAAGCTCATGAAACACAAAACAATGAGGCTATGGCTCTATTTTCTCCCAATTTATCAGATGATTTTAACAGTGCCAACAACCATTGATTATGCGTGTCTCAGCTCTCGCAAGGATGCGGCTGCTTGCCTTGTCGTATTCCCTGAGACGGTTCTAGATGTAACCACCACCGCAGCGCCCACACAGTTCACCCCCGGCAAAATCATCAAAAATCTCTTGGAACGGGAGAGATCTCGACTGTGCCGTGCATCCACTCGTCCGAGGCCCGTGTGCGCAAGCGAGAGGGCATATCTCTTTGCAAGAGGAGTTTACCGCCTTGGCTTTCGTGCGAGCTTGGCGTATCGGTGAAGTCACTTGTATAGATGCACTTCTGGGCATGTGTAGCGGCAAGTTCCACGAGTCGACGGTACCTGCGTACAGTATGTGCCCTTGAGCAACGCTATCTTGACGAATGTTCCTTTTAGAAGGTAATAAAAAAGAAAGTTGGTTGCATTGCACAGTTCACTCTTCTCTCCGGCACGTCTACACCCTCCCGAGCAAGTCTCTTCTTTCCCCGCACTCTGGACTCATCTCCCGAGCCGGCGTCGACCAATAATAGGCAAAAGAGCAACGTCGGATGCCGAGGCACGCTCGCGTTGTCAGGCTGCGAATGATGGCGATTTGATGCATGATACCCCGGATCGTCGCTCTAGTAGACGCGCCGTCAACGAGTCGAGACCCGGGGAACCTGATGCAAGCCCAGTCGCTTTTGGTAATGTCCCCGGGGACACCTTTGTAGCTGCATGCATGTCGTGTTGCCCTGCTCATGTCACACTCATGTAGACAATAAACGGCTGAACAAGACACGTCCAGAGTCTTCAAGTTAGAGTAGAAATTCTCAATTCAACGCCAGAAATGCTCAAGTTCCACCTGCTCACCGCCGGAAACTGACCGAGATGGCTGTCTCGTCGCTCTTCATGTCCTACGTGCCTCGGCAAATCTGCCAGGGCCAAAAGAATAACCAGATCCGGATGCAAGAACGACCAGCTGTGCAACCCAACGCATGCAAACCGCGCGTCCATCCTCCATGCTTCCCTCGGGTATCTCTCATGATGACTCCTCGCCGTCATAATCCGTACATTCGCCATGCTCCCGCCTTCATCGCCCCAGAGCTGCCGACACCGTACCGAAAAACTTCTTGACGTTGCGATAGATCAAGGCAGCCGTACCAAACACCGTAAACACTTGGAGAATCTCCCAGGGGTGTCGCGTCGACACCTGAGTCTCGACATAAGCAGTCTTGCTACCCGACATGGCAGGAAATCGACCGCTCGCCACGTACTCCTCCATCAAGGCGTCCTTGAGCGTCCACTGGTCTCGCAACCACGCGTCAAAGGCCTTTTGGTCGTCCAGTGGAATGTCGGCAACACGAAAGCGGCGCCAGTAAAAGTTGACCGACTTTGGGGGGCGGCCTTGGAAGTATGTGCTGTTGAGACCGAAGTAATCCTCGCCGTATTTTCCTCGACTGGTTCCCTCGTTAGTTGGGCCCCGAACTGACAATTTCGATAGCACTTACGGAATTCCTTCGTATGCGACCGTGCAGTCATAGACATACTCGACGGTTCCCTTCAATTCATTGAGACAGAAGAACATGCCAGTGCTTCGAGGGATCATGACGTGCTCGTGGTCCTTCATGTCGTTCTTGGCCGCCCAAGCTGCCGATTTTCTGCGCCCATTGCCCGACAGATTCGTGCCTTCAGGAAACAAGAGAAGCCACATGGGATCGAAATATTTTTTGCCCAGAGGATCGACTTTGGCTTTCTTGAGCTTCTGCAGGCGATACGCCAGTCGCGGCTGGTCGGTGGCCATCTTCCTCGACATGAAGATGAAACCATAAAACATCATTCCCCAACCAATCATGGGGATGTACTTGAGGGATTCCTTGAGGATGATGTAGATGTGGCCATGCAAGGCAGGCGAGTTGGCATAGGCAACCCACCAGAGGTATAGCCAGTCGGTGTAAATCTCGAAGGGTGTGAGAGGTTGGTTCATCGAAGTATTTGGCGACATACCTGGTGGTTGGCAATCAAGACGATGCGCTCTGGGAAATCGAACTGCACGCCGCCATCTGGAGTCGGCTTGATCTGGCCAGCAACCGATTCGTCGCCGCTGATCCTGACAGTAGTTGGACCCCATATCTGCGTCATGACAGTCGTCGTGAGGGCAAAGGACCGTTTCGTCATTGCCATGTAGGCGTAGTACCACTCGCGGTTGACAAAGTACAGAGGTGCTCCAATCATTTGGGTAAAATGGATGCTGCCGGGTGCCTGTCAGATTGTACGCCACGGGGCTCGGCCGGAGGGAAGACAACATACGCGAGGCAGCAGGTAAAAAAGTAGACGGCGAACAAGGCGCCTCTCACAACTTGCATCAGCGTCCCATAGCCCTGTTTCCCCGACGGATGGTATTCCTTGAGCTTGGGCTTTTCGGACACGTCGGCCAACCCCGCGATCAGCTCCGGACCGGGAATGAAGGCATCGGGGGGTGTTGGTTTCGCGGAGACCGTCATAGTGGGCGGAGGAGTGGTCAATTTGGTGAAGGGAGGAAGCTGTTGAAGCACCGAGGGGGCTGTCTATGTTAAAGTACAACCAGGGATGATGCTGTTCCTTAGGCTGCAGCCGGAAACGAGAGTACGAGCACGTGGTACAAGCTCGAGGGCCACCAAAAATATCACCAGCCCCGCGTCACTCGTGGCAGAGAAGGATGGAGGTTTTGTTTAGCGACAGACGGGCGGGAAGTGCCAGCAGAAACGATGGCAGGTGGAAACAACGGCTGGCGTTAGAGTCGAAGCTGCGCTTTAGCAGGACAAAGAGTTTGAGACATGGCGCACATGATGCATCGTGAGTCGCGGTCGGGTCGTGCCTGGTTGAGCAGGGTGGTCTTTTGAGTGTCCAGCTCCAGCCTCAAAAGTGACTCCAGCCAGCAGTGACATCAGGCGGATGCCTCGGAGACCCTATGACGTGCGCCACATGGGACGGCGTTGGAGAAGTGCCGATGCCGATGGGCCAATGAGAGAGCTTGTTTTTCGCCTCCGAGCTGCCCTCGAGGTACAAGACCCAGAGGCACGTTGATGAAATCTGGCTCTTGTGACTGCCGACAAGATTAGATGCAAATGTAGAAGGTCGGTCTGAAAACATCGTCCTTTTATCAGAGCATATCACATGCAAACATCACAAACCTCTGCTTCACCGTTTCCAAGGATGCTTGCCCTGGATCCACGATTCCCCCACAATGAAGCTCCAGCCAAAAAGGAAAGCTTTGGTAGGCACGCCCCGCATCTTAATCTTCACCATCTCGTTTCCGCATTCGGCAGGCGGTGAAGAATCAACCCACCATGATCCGTCCGTAACCGCATTCTGCCCCTCGTCTCCTTTAGCTCGCCATCGTCATACTACACAAATTGTTGGACCAAAAATTCGCACTTTATTCTGCCTTCAACGGCCCTTTTTGCTTCTCATGCGGCATCATGGTCACGCCGCCCTTCGGCCATCATGATTAACCGATCCGTCATCAGAGGGCTGGCCCTCGCCGAGCCCGTCATGCTGCGACGACTCTCCCCCTGGATCCAGACACGGGCTCCTCTACTATCGCGAAGTCTCACCACTAATCGTCCGTTACAACTCGCTCCGGTGCAAAGTGTCACTCAGCTCCCTGAACGCACCAGTCCTCGTTACCTTCGGAACACGAAGCCTGGATCGTCGCTGCTGTCCCTTCACTGGTCGAAGCCCCCCCAAAACCTCCTCATCATCCAGAAGCTCTTCTCGTCCGAAGTCGTCGAGGCCGTCGTGAAGTTCTCCAAGCATATTCACAGCGAGTACCCGGAGGTCAACCTCGTCTTCGAGCCGCGCATCGCCGAGACGCTCCGAAGCCGTCTCGACTTCCCCATCTTTGCGTCCGACGACCGCGCCACGATAGCAGACAAGATCGATGTCATCGCAACCTTTGGCGGCGATGGCACGGTCCTCAGAGCAGCCAGCCTCTTCAAGCTCCACGGCTTCGTGCCCCCAATACTATCCTTTAGCATGGGAACGCTGGGTTTCTTGGGTGAATGGAGCTTCGAGGAGCACAAGAAGGCGTGGCGCGAAATGTACATGAGCGGCAGCGACGTGGCCATGCGGGATGCGGCCTACCCTCGAGGCGACTGGGAGGCGCTCAACACGGGGTCCTACATGGGCTGGGAGCGCGTGAAAGGGAAGAGCCTCGGGGCACAGAGGGCCGCCAAGGTGCTTCTGCGACATCGCATCAAGGCCGACGTGTTCGATCCTCAAGGAAACAACATCAACAACTGGTTGTCGGATTCGCTGTCGACCGACCTTCAGACGGATGCCTGCAAGCCCATCGCGGGAACAAAGGAGCACGCCCCTTCGTTGCGCGCCATCAACGAAATCTCCATTCATCGCGGATCACACCCGCACCTCGCCATTATAGACATTTACCAAAACGGCCACTTCCTCACGGAAACCACGGCCGACGGCATCCTGATCAGCACCCCAACGGGCTCAACGGCATATAGCCTTAGTGCGGGCGGGCCGATCGTTCACCCGCTGGTCAAGTCGCTCCTCATCACGCCTATCAGCCCGTGTAGCCTCAGCTTCCGATCACTGGTGTTACCTCTCGACACAAAAGTCTGTCTGCGCATGAGTCCCAAGAACCGCGGGCGCGAGCTCGACCTCAGTATCGATGGAAAGCGCTGCGCCGGCGTGTCCCCCGGGACGGAGATCCGGGTCGAGGGCGAGTTCGTGGGCCGAGCCGGACCCGGAGAGGAATGGCACGGAGGGGTGCCGTGTGTTATACGGACAGAGGACGACGACCCGTGGGTGGGTGGGCTGACGGGATTGCTCAAGTTTAACCACCCGTTTGGACGAGAGCCGGCGGGTGATGGATTTTTCGCGGATTAAGGAGAACACGATTATGGACGGTTACGGATTACAGCGTGTAGAACGACGATGATACCCTTGTATCTAACAACACAGCAGCAGTTACCTGGTAAGTATAATATCAGGACAGTATGGCGCGACGGCGTGGAAAGAGAAGGACGACAAAGCTAGGAATAACGAGTAGACTACGAAGCACGCGTGCAAGGCAGAAAGGCAGCGATGACGTCGAAATGGGACTCTGCAAGAGATGTACAGCTCTCCGCCTTGCCAACTATTGCCTCGTGCATATGTGGTGCTGAATGGCCCTCGTGAGACCGAGTACAGTAAGACTTTGGGCCGCATTCACCGCCGGGGAGACCTGATGGCAATGGTCCAATGTAGCGACCAATCGGCGAGCGAGCTATACGGGGGTTTTGGGTTCTACATGAAAAGTCGCCCGTGTACAAAGTACGAAGGAGTTGGAAAAGGTGTTCGAGCGACGAGCTGAGCTGATCTGATCTGCCCTTGGCGATTTGGGAATACGACGTGAAGGCGTCCACGTCGCAGGCCGCATGAAGCATGAACGAGGATTTCCCAATCGCTGCGTTGTCTGTACGTTTGTTAGCTGCCGATAGGTACAGTACCCGGTCAACCAATGGTTCCTTGTCAAGACAAGGGTTTTGGAAACAAGCGACAAAAAGAAAGGCGGAGCGCGGCGATGGATAGGAATAAGCAAAGAATTGGGGAATCTCGTGAAGTGAGACTGGGGGCTGAAGGAAGGGGATCAACGGGTGTGGGCGGTGCAAGGGAAAGGGAAAAGGGAAAATGGAAAAGGGAACATTGGTCTTCGGCGAGACTGTGAGAGCCAAGGACTTGGCAAAAGGCCAAGAGAGGGAGAAACGGAAGATGCGGAAGAAGAGGGCGGTTGTGGTCTTAGTCGGTCTTAGTCTTGGTGTTGGTATCTTGAAGCCCAAGGACTCTTCTCCAAGTGTTCGTACACATATCCAGAGGTGTTGCAGTCAAGGTGAGCATATCCCCGATCGAGTAATACTAGTGCCTCCCAAAGTAACAAAACGCGACATCTCATCTCATCCCAGAGTCTTGACCGCGTTGACCGTTGCAAAAGGTCAGCGCCGTCTTGCCGTCTTGGCGCCTGTCTCTCGAGCGCTTGTTCCACGACGCCAAGTTTCCATCCTCCCAAAAGCCCTCTCCCAGGGCCCATGGATGCACCAGGGGTCTCATTATTCCCGCCCAGGAACGCGCCCGCCCGCTTACGGGAGATGGGGGCTTGTTCCGAGGGATTGATAAGTCTCGTGGACAACAAGGCTGTACTTCTTACATACAAGTCCTGACTGTGCTCGTGCTTTGTCACTGTATATGTAATCTAAGGTTATTTATTGCCTTTTGTTTGCTTGGCACTTGAAATTGCAGGGTGACATGGCTGGTCGATCGGTGATCCCAGTGTTTAGAAGTGCAACTTTTTGTCAAATTCACCGGGAGGCCGTTTCGCAGTGGAGAAGAAGAAAGCTGCAGCCACTTTCTTCGCCGAGTGGGGAGAGAGAAAGTGAAAGTGCAGGTCGCCGGCCGGTCCGGGGGGAAGCTTTCATTGTCAGAGGAACCGCCCGAGGGAGAACGAACTGGGATACCTATGGATGTGAGGTGGGTGAGTTGTGTGCTGTCACTCCTCCGTCTGCAGCATCACCAACCATATGGCCTGTGATGGATTGTGTCTCGTGCCGTGGCTTGCTACATGTTTGATTTGCCTCGTTTTTTTCTGTCTCGTGCACATTGGTCGCACCCGTCTTCAACGTCTCTCTCTCCTAATGCCTCCTCCTGATCCGGTCTATCAACTATCACCACCTCAACCTCATCTTCTCCCTCCCTTCTCTTATACACACGCCGGGATCCACGGCTGCGTTACTCGCCTGGGCCGACTTTTCTCTTGGCGCCCCAGTAAAAAAAAAAATCGAGCAACATCGACGGCCCCAAGCTTCGCCTTTCTCGCAAATGCCCATGTTTCTAATTTAACTTGATCATCCATCCTCTTTGATGAACGCAGCCTGGCTTCATTCTTTCTTTCTTTTCCCATTCGCCGCAGAGACGGGAAAGCAATAGACCTTGATTCCTCATCAGTGTGTTCCCTCGTCGTCTTTTTGTCACCAAGCCACTTTCAGTGCCTCACTGCCCCCATCATATCTCCCCATCCCCTCAACCAGATAACTCTGCGCCATCTTGGATCCGTCCTCGAGCCATTATAGCTGCAGCTGTCAGCATTGACTTTCCGGTGATTACTTATTACAGTAGCTTCCCTCCATCATATCGTTGTCATAACATCTCCAATCCTTCGATTCTTTTACTTCTTGGACGGCTTCTTTATTTCTTTTTCACTTCTATACTTTTGTGTATATTCCCACAAGGGACCTTTATCATTCCTCGTCCTTCGTTGCAAACCCCCTCATCATTCGTTGAGTCTATCGGCTTCTTTAGGGGAAGACCATCTAGCATGGCTTCTCTCTCGAGCCGCTTGACGGCTCTTTTGGCTGCCGCGGCCGTCTTCTCTCCGGCTGCAGCCAACCCGCGTCCCTCTGGTATGTCTCCTTTGAGTCTTTTGCATAGCGCCGGTTCGTCCTGCGTGCTCTTTAAGCCCGCATCATGACATGCATTCCCTGTAAACCGTCGAACAAACCCATTGACCCCACCAAACCTCAGTCGACGAACCTCGCGACACCCTCAGTTCCTCCGACTCCCTCTCCTCCTCCTCGTCTCGTTCGTCCCGCCGCGGAACGAGTCAAGCTCCCAGCGGCTACGTCCCCGCCGAAGTATCCTGTCCCAGCACGCGGCCGCGCATCCGCAATGGCACCCGCCTCTCCGACGAAGAGCTCGAGTGGCTCCCGAAGCGTCGCAACGCCACCATCCCCTACATCCGCAAGTTCCTCAAGCGCATAGCCATCCCCGACTTCGACAGCGACGCATACCTCGAAAACGCAGAGAACAACTCCACGGCCCTGCCCAACATCGGCATCGCCCTGTCCGGCGGCGGCTACCGAGCCATGCTCTCCGGGGCCGGAGCCCTGGCCGCGTGGGACATTCGCACCGACGGCACCACGAAGGAGGGGAACCTCGGCGGGCTGCTACAGAGCGCCACGTACGTCTCGGGTCTCTCGGGAGGCAGCTGGCTGCTGGGCAGCCTCATGATCAACAACTGGACGTCGGTCCAGGAGAGCGTCAACTACCCGGGCGTGTGGCAGCTGCAAAACTCCATCTTCGAGGGGCCCGAGCAGTACAGCCTCCTGGGTTACTACGACGACGTGTTCGACGCCGTGTCGGGCAAGAAGGACGCGGGTTACGAGCGGTCGCTGACCGACTACTGGGGCCGCATGCTGTCGTACCAGCTCGTCAACGCCACCGACGGAGGACCGGCCATCACGTGGTCGTCCATTGCCGACGACGTCGACTTCAAGAACGGAGACGCGCCCATGCCGTTTGTCGTCGTCGACAGCCGCAACCCGAACGAGACCATCATCGCCCTCAACTCGACCGTCTTCGAAATCACCCCCTGGGAGCTCGGCTCCTACGACCCGACGCTGCGGGGGTTCGCGCCCCTCAAGTACGTCGGATCCGAATTCGACGACGGGAAACTGCCCAGCGACAAGAGCTGTGTGCGAGGCTTCGATAATGCGGGCTTCGTCATGGGCACGAGCAGCAGCTTGTTCAACCAGATCGTGCTGTACCTCAACCAGCCCGGCAGCAGCTACGTTCCCGACGACGTGCCCGACTTTGCCATTGACGCCGTGTCTGCGATTCTCGAGGGCCTCGGCGACGATAACAACGACATTGCCGACTGGACGCCGAATCCCTTCAAGGGCTGGAACGACAACAACAACTCCTTTTCCGACCTCGACCGTCTCACGCTGGTCGACGGCGGCGAAGACCTCCAAAACGTTCCCTACCAGCCTCATCTCCGTCTCAGCCGCGAAGTCGACGTGGTCTTCTCGTACGACTCCTCCGCCGACACGGACTCTCTCTGGCCAGATGGAGCCTCCCCGATCGCCACGTACGAGCGTTCCCTCCAGGACATATCCGACGGGACATCCTTCCCCGCGGTGCCCGGCAAGAACACATTCCTCAACCTCGGGCTCAACGCCCGTCCGACCTTTTTCGGCTGCAACGCCACCAACACGACCAACCCGTCCCCCCTGATCGTCTACATTCCAAACTACCCCTACGTCTACGCGGCCAACATCTCCACCTTCCAGATGGCCATCAACGGCTCAGAACTAACAGCCATCATTGAGAACGGCTACTCGGTCGCGACCCAGCTCAACGGCACCCAGGACGCCGACTGGCCCTACTGCGTCGCCTGCGCCATGCTCGCCCGCAGCTTCGACCGCACAAACACCACGTACCCGCCAAAGTGCGTCTCGTGCTTCTCGAGCTACTGCTGGAACGGCACGCTCGACGAGAGCGAGCCGGGGCCGTACTACCCGGAGTTGATCGGCACTGCCATCAACGTCGAGAGCTTTGCGCCAAAGGTCCTGGGGAGTTCTCTTGCTGCTGCCGTGGTGGCCATGGTGGCGGCCCTGACGCTGACGGTCTGAGGCGGCGTCTCTTGTGATTTTTAGCGATTTGTTGCGGTTTTCTTTTACACCTCTCTTTTTGCATCACGGGTTGGATGTTTTTCGGGAGAGAAAAAAACACATACTACGGAGTTTATTTTTGGTTCATATGTTGCGTCCTACCCAGCTTTTCTGTATATATCCGTGGGTTGCATCGAAACAACGACTGGGCCATATGAATGGTGTAAGAGATGGTCGGAGAGGGGTTTTTTGTTTCGTCTTTTTTTTATTTCTGGATACCTTGGCAGTCTTGCAGAAACGGTGATATATACACGCAGAGCGGTAGGAGTACGAATAGGTGTAGGAGTAGGAGTACAAGACGAGTACGAAGTACTGTAGGAACAGCGGTAGCGTAGCTGGCTTGCGATGCCCGAGGCAATGCGACATGACTTGACCTTGTCAAGTAAAACAAACGTTGCATGTTTCTTTCTTTTTGTCAATGCATGTCAGACTCTTAATTAAGCATTCCCCGCGCTGGCGAGTGGCGGGCTGCATTCCAGCTGAACACGCCCAAACAACAGCACATCAATCACATGGCTCCCTTGTCCCCCCGCACCAAAAAGCAAGGTCTCTAATTACGGAGTACAGTAATTCCTTTGGCCAAATGCAACGCGTGCATAACCTACAAGGAAGCCTTCTCCTCCCACGGGTCATCATTTCACAACTACCGACCGGCACCTGCGCCTCCAGATCGACAGTCCTTCGGCGCGTCTAAGTGGCCAGCCAGTCAGTCCTGCAGTCAACACCCGGAGGAATGCAGATGGCGAAACAACCTTGGCTGCACGCCGCCGTGATGATTCGGTTACCATTGGTAGAGCTCTGGAGGATTCATTTTTTGTGCCACGTTCGGGACGGTTGGGAGCTTTTGCGAGGGATACGATGTTAATCTGTGACGGATGGGAGTTGTAAGATCGGGAGAGAGTTGGGCCTTGGAGGGGAGTGGTGATGTTGAGGATGGGTATATAAGGGTGGTTGTTGATGGGAAGAGAGAGGGAGAAACAACAGCGATATCAGCACTTCTCAAGCCAACGCACCAAGTCTACAAACCTCACTCTACCAGTCCGTCTCCCCTCTTCCTCTCCCAGCCACCACCTAACCCCCCCCCC